>CAJQZN010039582.1:0-13898 GCA_907164685.1 Colias eurytheme | reverse complement strand
TAGGTTAGCCGTTAGGTTAGGTTAGGTTAGGTTTCTTAAAAAAAAAACTAAACAGAAATAGGAGCCCCGCGAAGCGGGGCTCCGTCGACGCGCAAAAAAAATCAAGTTTAGGTTAGGTTAGCCGTTAGGTTAGGTAAGGTTAGGTTTCTTAAAAAAAAAACTACACAGAAATAGGAACCCCGCGAAGCGGGGCTCCGTCGACGCGCAAAAAAAATATCAAATACCTATAACGTGTGCCCTCCTCCCCCCTCCTCCCTCCACAAAAAACCTATAATACGTGCGGCAGTTCTCTAAAGAAACCCCGATAACCTAACTATATAGATAAATAGATGTTATCGGACGTTTAAATTATTTTATTCATCCGGTAATCGGACGACTAATTTATTTTATTCATCCGTTTAGCGGACGACTAGCTTTGTCCTTTATTAATACTATTTTTTTACGTATTGAGTAAATAAATATAAATCAATGTATAACAAACCTTTAGTACGTCCCTGTCTTTACTGAAAATATCACTCCTACTTGTACCCATTCAACCATTCAATGGGTCTGTTCTTCATTGCATTGTTAACATTACTAATTTATTGTGTTTATTAAATAAAAATGCGCGTAACAATACGTCCCTGTCGTCACTGCGAATGTCACGGTCAAAGTTCCACTTTGAAATGAACACCGAAATGAGTTTAGCTTTATTACTACGATATAATGTTACATCATTAGAATATTGTTAAAAGTTATCGAGATGCGGATTATGTTTTAAAGCGAGAATTCCGATCGCTCAGTGTTATGTTTCAACGCGAACTTTGAGTCAAGTTGTCTGTAGCGAATTTATGAAAATAATACTCGGTTGTAACTAGTTGTAGCCCGCGGTTTCACTTGTGACACAGAGGTAAGAAGTAATCTATGTGCTTATTCAAACTATAATAATCCATCTCAATTTCATTTTAATAATATAAGGAGAAAACTATAAGATGCTGCATTAGCACGGCAATAAGATTTTACAAATCAAAAGCGAAAACTAATAATATTAACCACGATTATAAGTGATATTTTTTTAATTTAACTGCCTACAGTCCACACTTATATTAAAGGAAAAATTAAATAATGTAAATAAAATATTCTCAAATATATTAATACACCATGTTTCGCAAAGTTGAAAAGTTATTTCATCTGGGAGTAGGTACCTAACCAAAAACTAATTTATGATCCTGTATCAAATAATTAATGTTCTTCTAGAGTTTTCTGTACGTTCATAATATTTGACTTTAAATGTTAGACAAAAATGCATCTAGATAATTTTCTTATTACAAGTGTTTATATTCTAGCTTTAGCAGACGCACAAGATGCCTAGTATAAGTTACTTAGTTCAGACTTAGCTATCCATACAATAACTTAGTAACTTAACTGTAGCATACTTAATTCGCATCCCATCACTTACACGACAAGTAACTCGTAACTCGTAAACTAGCACTTCCAGTTGGCTGTTTCCTGTGACATTCTACACCGGAAGTGACGTGTGATTTATAGGTCCTTTCTTCCGAAACGGTTGTAGCGTAAGCCCTGAATGCTTGCCTATCTATTGCATTTCCGGTATTAGGTGACTTTCATCTATATTTTTCTAGGTATGTCCTGTTTTTTTTTTATAATAACTTCATTTCCAATCCATACTTATTATTATAAATGCGAAAGTAACTCTGTCTGTCTGTCTGTTACTCAATCACGCCTAAACTACTGAACCAATTTTCATGAAATTTGGTATGGAGATATTTTGATACCCGAGAAAGGACATAGGCTACTTTTTATCCCGGGAAAATGACGCAATCCCGTAAATCCCACGGGAACGGGAACTACCTATGCGGGTTTTAATTTGACTGCGCGGGCGAAGCCGCGGGCGGAAACCTAGTTACATATATTAATTTAATATTTACTATAGACCCGCCGCGCACTGCTGAATATATGATTTGACTAGATTCGCAAAGCAAATATAATAATATCAATTAATATATACTTTACACCAAATATTATACTGTATACACGTGCCACAAAACCCTATTTCAAATATTAAAACCATTAATTAGATCAACCCTAAAATTTCCGCAAATTGTAGAGCATAGTATCACGCGAGCGGACTGGCGTGACAAATTCGCTTTGTTTAATTACTGCTAGGCGAGGCTAATTCCTCACATCACGAAGTACTACAACTAGTATAGTCCTATCCTACTAATATATAAATGCGAAAGTTTTCTACCCGATTACAATGATATTTAGCACACATATAGAATAAAGAAAGTAACTTTTTTTTAATCTTTTTTATTAAGGGATTTTTGTCCTAAAGGACGATGACAATCCCGTCGTACCTTATATACAAATATTAAACACTTCACAAACTATCTTAACTTTATTTTAAATTTAAAGTTGAATAGCATTCTAGCTGCCTCAGAGTGTGGTGCAGCTAGAATGCTATGATATGCACCAACATTCAAAAAAATTATTTTAAAATTTGTCAACAAGTCTTTTCTTTTAACATCATTCCGAACACATTCCATGAGGAAGTGTTGGATATCGTCATATTTATGACAAAATTTGCAGTTGGGAGAGTCAGCTTTTTTTCAAGAGATAAGCAAAAATATAGAAGGTAACTTGGATTAACACATAGAATAGGTTTTATCCCGCAAATCCCACGGGAACGGGAACAATGCGGGTTTTTCTTTGAAAACGCGGGCAAAGCCGCGGGCAGGAAGCTAGTTTTATATAATCTGTGGTACGTATAAGTACGTCCGAGTGATAATAGAGTAGCATAGTTATAAGTTACAATACACTGGCGCCTGTAATTAGCCTTTTGAATGGCTATTTACTAATTGAATACGTGAATAGGTTGACGTGTAGGTTATATCGTTTTTCCATTGTTAGTGTGTTTTAAGTCCCTCTATAAAGAGCAAGATAAAGCTGAAGAATTTGAAGAAGTTTTTAGAACGCGCCAATCTCAGGAACTTCTTGTGTACATGATCCTAGTGTGCTTACTGCTTATAGGCTATGTACTACAGGCGAAGTCGGGGTTGACCGCACGAAGATTATAATATGAACACGTGATATCTGAGAATATTAAACAAAATGACTTTTGCAAAGTGTTTGAATTACAATGTAAAGCAGGACTTTAATATTATTTTTAAAGTATATTGTCTTTTAAGAAGCTCCACGTGGAAGACGTATCAGCATATGTTTCCATTTCTTAAGAAAACTTGTGTGGTTTAACATGCTATAACTTTACAAGCGTTCATGAACTTACAATAATATTTTCTATAGAAACTAAACAAAAACTCAACAACGTATCAAACATTATGAAAGATATACAAATGTATGCAATGCTTACTTAGACCACAGTAACTTATTTGTTTCTTCAACCAATCGCATTTCTTAACGTTTTGAAAAATCAATAAGTGCAGATTTTAATGACAAATAAAGTTATGTATGGTGAAAATAGAATCAGCAATTTCAGAATACTCTCTTATATCAGAATTTCAACATAAATAAAATGTTATTTTTACGTATAGTTATTATTGATTATACATATATACTTAGAACTAAAGTTCAAAAATTACAGTTTAAAAATTACGAAACATCATAATTTTATATAAGTTTTTTCAATAAGTTTCAGTTTTTGTCCGGGTGTATTTTTTAAATTTCAATTTAAACTCGATAAATTGCGAAATTCAAGTCCTTAGAAGTTTACGAGCCCGCATAATATATCCTTTCAAATAAAGCCTACATAATAATTGGATAACTTGGTTAAGAAACAAAGCCGCCCTTAACCAGATGGACTTTCAGTTTGAATAATTAAGAGGAATTATTTCGTACCTATATTATTTTATTTAAACCATACTGTCCTATGAGATTTCTTACTGTCTTGCTTTTATAAGTACTTTATATTAAAAGTACGAAAACAAAGTTTATGAAAAGTCTAGCCTACATTTTGACAATCATAAATCTAGAATTAATGACAGTCTAATAATCATTGTTCAAATTTGATTTGTCCATGAAAATATCATTTTTATGTATTTATTTCCGTAAGTTTCTCATTAAATAAAAAATCTTGCAACGGACTCATACAACTTGACTAAATTCATTTTAACTCATTTCCTCACCAATTAACTAATTAATACTAATTTCTAAATATTTACCATCATATTTCCAAACTCACAGTACAGAGCAAACATGGAATAATCCAAACATAACAATACCACCTACCAATTACGATACTTAAACAAATAGGAATGTATGATAGTTCGTCATCGTCTTTAGATCACTGCCCAATATGTTGCTGTTACGCAATCTCATTGACCCTGAATGCCAAATCGGGTAAAACGATGGATGTGGTATGAGTTGACAGCGTTTTCATATTTCAGTTCATAATATGATGTTATAGACGGCTGAAAACCTACTTATTCGTAAAAAAATTCGTTGGAAATCGGTCATCTGTCCTATATCGAAACGCACATGTAGTTTTAGTTTAAGTACTATATAAAAATTTAATATGAGCGTAGTTAAAAAGCATATTTAAACGTTACGATTACAATTTTCAAGATTTTTTTTTCTTACACGAAAATGAATGAAATTGTTTTGTTATTCGTTTATTTTAATTTATTACAATCCGTATCGTATGTAATATGTATGTATAATAATTATAAATATTAAATATAATCGTATGAAATACCTATCCTATTTATTGAAAAACATAAAAAACATAACATAAAAAACAAAAAAAAAAGCGGTTCGGATCGACATTCTTTATTCGAACCGCTAGGGACTGGAACATGCTTCCTGAATCTGTGTTCCCCGATGAGTACAATATGGAGGTCTTCAAGAGGAGAGTGAACAGGTACATTCTAGGGCAGCGCGCTCCATCTTAGGCCACATCTCAGCTTACCATCAGGGGAGTTGGGGGCCAAGCCCCCCCCTTTTGCCTTTAAAAAAAAAAAAAAAAAAAAAAAACATTTCACGGCATCCGCTTCTAACTTGAGCCAAACCGATCAAATTTCATGCATCATTATAAATAATTTTTGTTTGTAAAAGTGTAGAAAAACACATGTTTGTCTTGAAAGGAAATGACCTTAAATAATGTGACTCATTGTTTATAATATTTAATAACCAAATCGTCGCAAGTTTATTTTTGTAGAAACGTCGTGTCCCAGTCCTTACTACAAGATTGTTAGGTACTCAAATAAATTAAATTTTAGGCATTGTAAATGACAACAAGGACAGATAATAATCAATTACCTTAAATATACAACCGTCGTTTGCGTCATTAATTAATGAGAATTTCACGTTATCTGCATGCAAAATCCCTTTTTAAATAATTTCCGAAAGTTTTCAATATTCCGTTTTTCACATATCTACTGAAAGAGTTAGTTTTATAAAATTAAATACAATTTATATATACCTATAGGCTATATGCAATTGCATGTTTGGCCTATACCCAGCAGTAAGGTTACCACGGTAAGGCGTAAGACGCGGATTCGAATCCCAACCGATGATCGAATTTTCTTATCTTTTGAAAATTATGAAATAACAAAAAATACAAGTTGCACGGGTTTAGAGGCCCTCAACGCTAGTGCCGCTAGTTCTATTCGTGCAGTGGCAAATTACACTTGATTTTATCACACGAGTAGGTTCTCTCACTTCTCCATTGAGATAATATGAATATGGAGCAGACACCACGAACAAAATCTGTGCGCCAAGATGGCGGCGCGGGGCGCGCGAATGACGGCTAGACAGTCATAGATTATGCGATGTCACTGACTCACCGCTATAGAGGCGACACGTTGTTTCTTTCTGTCTATTTTATTGCTTACATGCACGTTGACTTGAAATTTTCTTTGTACTTACTTAATATTTATTTTAGATATAAACTGACTTTACTACGCGGGGCTAACAATATCTGGCATATAATATAGGATGAGGAGGTTCAGTCAGGGCTATGGGAAGTTTCATTCCTTACAAATTGAGCCTTTTTTAGAAAAAAAATAAAAGCCGTGTAAAAATTGTGTTTATTTATATTTAGTTCATCATCCTCAGAACATGTTCCCGGCTCAGAAATTGCTTGTATTGTTCCAGTACTATTGTAGCACACCTTCGGCTAAAATAAATATAATAATAATAATGTTAGTGATGGCTAAAATAATATTTTATTTGTTATACAAATCCGTAAAATTTTATTATTATTACTAACATCAATACAAGGAACAGCAGACTTCTTTAGAATACGCCTTCCCGCTTTTGTGGTATATTTATCCTCATCGCGAAAATGCAATGAACAGACGCAAGTTCTATCGGATGGTAACCAGGTTTCTTCACTGCGGTTGTTTTGGACAAATTTTACCCATTTTTCCCTTTCTTCACGACCCAGACATGGAAACCTTGAATAGAAAAAATATTAATCTCTGAACTAGCGGTCCGCCCCGGCTTCGCCCGTGGTACATATTTCGCAATAAAAAGTAGCCTATGTTTTTTCTCAGGGTCTAAAGATTGTCTGTGCCAAATTTCATCAAAATCGGTCCAATAGTTTATGAGCCTATTTATTACAATCAAACAAACAAACAAAGTTTTCCTCTTTATAATATTAGTGCAGATAAATAAATAATAATTCAATTATACGTTCAAGTTAGTAGCTTATACAATATCAATTAAAATTGATTAAAATCAATTAACAAAAAAAAAATTGGTGATTAAGTAATTGATTTTCATATTTCATGATTTCACCTTTTTTCAATTAACAACCAGTCTATGCTTTTCTAAATATGTAAAATTATTATTTTATACTATAAAAATATACGCCAGCAAATATTACTAACAACACTTATTTCATGCCCAATGTCATATCTTAAATTTTTAATCTATGACAAATGACGCAAAATGTCGCCTGCCAAAAAATTTTGTTCTAACTAAGTTTTAAAAATTATTATCTAGTTACTTACTGATTGAAAAGTTATTCCTTTGCACTTTTCCGTATTATTTGTATTATTTGTGCAATATCGTAACACACACGTAGGCATATTTGATGCGTTTCACTTTAAAACAAATAAAAAATGAGCGTGACGTTCGCGCCAATGAGCGAGCAAGCGACTGAGTGCAGTTACGCCACATGACGTATGTTGAGTGGAACATAAGTGGTGTAGGCGGTATCGTCTCCATATTCATATTATCTCAATGCACTTCTCACTAACGATGCCTGTAGGCACAACTAAAGTGACTAATGATCAAACTTAAAATTAAAATTCCATGTAGGTACGTATAAAACGCTGAGGCATTTTTAAGTTTTTATTCAACTTTTAGAAAACATAATCGAAAAATGTTCATACTTATATTCGTTTCAGTCTTGACTATAGTCCTTTCCACCTAAGATGATTTCTGTGACACATCGATTTTTGACACGTGTAGAGATGTCGGTTACTGAAATCGTATCAATTGTTTCCGATAATCGATAATATTCTATATGGAAATGAAATCGATTTGAATAAAGTACCAAAATTAGTTTTTTCGGCATTTCGCCAACAATTAAGTAAGGAAACTTAGCAAACAACAGCAACAAAAAGTCAACAATAACAATTAGTAAATATAACAGAATACCACGTAAAGTATCAATATAAAAATGCAACTTGTATACAAGGCTGACGTACTTGTACAGACGATTGACTCGATTGACAAACGATCACAAGATGGGCGACGATTATATGATTTTCCAACTCTATGATTTTTCAACGATCCATTTCATGTACACGAATTGCGTAGGTATTAAATTTTTGTGTTATTTTATTTTATTTTTCTTTATATTAAACTAAACAATACTGTTTTTGATTTATATGTTTCATTTTTATATTTTTCGTAATAAAATAAAAATATTATGCACTAAAATTATTTTAACTTTTTAAACATAAAATACGTAATTCGAAACACGATGAAGTGTCACAGGAATCATCATAGGTGAAAAGGACTATAATTTGCATAAAATACCTACTACATATTTCACTGAAATTGTTATGACATTGTTATTCATTTCATAATATTGAATTAGTTTCGCTACTCCACGATAGATGGCGTATCATGATATCAGTTATTATGCTATCAGGTCATGCACAAAGTGTAGCGCGGGAAGTATTTGATAAAAAATTTAGATGGCGCTGTTCTTAAGAATTAATTATTTATTATTATAACAAATATTAATAATTATATTTAAAATTTTATGACTTTTACTACATTTATTCATCGAGCTATTTATTCTCATTTTTTATATTTTTTTTTAATTATGTATTACTCTTCCGCTTCTAATTTAGTAATTACTTATAATCGCATAATTTGAAAATTTTAAATTATATTAACTATACGAGACCCAGTCATATTACTTAAAATAATTATACCCAGCATAGAATAGTGAATTTTCTGTTTATTTACTTAGGATACCATAATATCTGCACTTTGCAGGTGCCGCAAAATAATAAGTTAGGAATCCCTAAATGAAACCTAGATGGCGCTGCTGGTATATTTTTCATAAAAAAATGTTATACGATTTATTAAAATTCTAAGTATTTTTTAAAGGTAGCTATTGCCTACATGCAATAATATCTCAATGTTAGTTTATTGATTATATTTCTGCTAATAATATATAAGATTATAATATTCCATATTTATAAGTTATAATTAAATTAATTAAAAACACAAAATACAATTACACTGAACTAAATTAGAATTAGGTACTATCAATCGATATTGTAGTAATAAATTGTACTATTTCTTTCACTGACCCTTCATTTAGTGAGATTACTAACAAGACCGGCAATATAACAAGCAGTTCCACCCAAGGGTGTTGCAATTTGTCGAGTCATTTGCGATGGACCCATTTAGCACTGTTTGCATGATCGTAAAGAGTCACACCCTTACCACCTACAACAAGCCACCAGCGTATCTTGAGCTCGCGCGTCTACCAATTAAAGAACCGCTAATTTCAACACCAGGGCTCAACATTGACTGGTTATGGATTACGTTATACCTTTGACAGGTGATCCCTATCACGTCACCCTCACGATTGAATTGTAACAGTAAAAACCTGGGCTAGTTCTTTGCTAACTCTGCTCCGTGAAACTTTCCCTTAACTTTGTTGTAACACGGTAATTTCTTATAAAAAGTTTAATTCGTGCTTAAATAAGAAATTGATATAAAAATGATTTTGTTCCTGGAATGAGTTTGTGGATAAGACTATTAGTATTTATACAAAGTTTCTTCGTCCACCGCTTTGAAAGAAGAAGAAAGATGTACAATTTGAAAAGAAGGCGGGAATCCGTCGCGACTGTGTATAAGAAAACAACAAAATTTCTAACAATAAACACTGTTAACCTTTTAAAGAAGATGCCTAATACAAAAAAATATTGCCTTCTAGCTAAAATCGTTGATGAATGCCAAGAAAATGAGAGAAGGAATAAGTTTGAAGATCGCCGATCAGAAGAAGACAGCAATAGTGATAATGGCGATAGAGAATTGGATTATTACCTTGGTGTGAGGAAGAAAGAAACATATTGGAGAGATCCCATAGGCAAGGAACAAATCAGAAAAGACTATCTGCTATACCATTGCGGCGTGAGTGAAGAAGACTATGAGAAATTTTATAAGAAGACTATAGCGAAGCCCTCTTACGTTATACAACCTAGATTTAAGCAAGTTCCCTTTAAGATTCATAAAAAAAGGGATAAGAAAGCGCATAGTTTACGCGAAGGGGTGGCAGAATCGTGGTGTGAAAAACGGGGCATTTTTAAAATATTCGGGAATAAACGTGAAAGTGACTCTACTTCAGATAGCTACAGCGAATGTGATTCAGCAGACGAGGAAACTGTGAGGGATATCTCCAAGCAGTTCAATCGGCTGAAGATGTTTGATAGCTATGACGATCTGCTATTAGAGGTTGTTATATTACTTAATTGAATATTTGGATAGATATGTCATTACGAATATACCTTACTATAATTGTATAATTTAATACATACAAACAATAACTTCAGATTTACTTTTTTATATTTAAATTATTGACACTTCTGATTAACCAAAATCAATGTATTGGGTCCATGTTAGTGTAATTACAGGACAAAAATCATAAATGTACAATTTTTTTAAACTTGTTTCGTTGTTCCAGGGTGCTAGAATAAAAGAAGTGTCAGAAGGAAGACCTTGCGACAACTGTCCAGAGCTGTGCCCAGGATTCATATCACATCCTTGGAGGTAAGTGATTGTTGATTAATTTTTCAATAACAATAAATAACGTTTGCCACGAGTTTCTGATAGAAATGTAAACAAAATATTAATGGCTGTTAAACTAATTACATCGACTCGTTTAGATAGTGACATCACGTAATCACATAACAGGAACAAAGGGAATCAAAACAATGTTTATCGTGTATGTTTAAACTGTCCGGCCGATAGCTTATCTCGATTCATTCATTTCTCAAATATAATACCACTCGAACGCGTCGTAAATTATCAATAAGAAGGAAAAAATTGAGCCTTGATCGCCTGAGGTCGCAAGCGCATAACTGTCATTGTCAATTGCGAAGTCGCAGTGTGTGCACGTTACAATTTATAATGTGCCTGTCGTTGAAACAATTGGAGTGGGCAGAAATATGCCGGCGTATAAGGAACAAGGATAGCACGCTGACTGAGAAAAAGATACAGAAGTTCCCCTCGAGGGAGCGGAACTATGCGGTCAGAAGAAAGTACAATAACAACAGCATGCGATCACATGTGAACTGCGAAGCGTGCGCGAGAATCGCTGAAGAAGAAAGGTGATTGCGTGACAGTGTTTCTCCTCATTTGCTTAAGACTGGTGTACATTTAGTTTCTCGAATTGTTAATAATGCTCAATTAATTGACAGTGAATTAATTGCTAATCTGTATTGGATCCAGTAGGTACTATATTACTGAGTTTTTGCCACTTCGCACAATATCTTAAATGGGCAAGAAACTCATTTGAATTTAAGAGTTATATAACTAACGATTTACGCAAGTTCAATTAGTGTTTATTTTAAATACTTAGCGGGATCATAATGTTATCGAGTTACTAGAATTTACGATATAAATAGACTCGTGTCACGACTGCGGCCCCAAGATTGTTGTCAATCGTGTATTGTTTTTATTGACGGTTGAATATTTACTGTATGTATGACTTATAATTCCGAATAAACGTATGATCTCAATTTCGTTTTCATTGAAAACCCATTGTGCTCGATAAACAAAAATGAAGGAATTACAATAATAATTATCCCTGAGAGTGTTTGTAGGTACCTACGTTCTCTGAAATGCATTTAATAGTTTTTGAAGTATTGGTGTTTCACTACGTTACAACTGCACATTATTATAATTATATTATAATGATTAAACTAAAGCATACAATAATGTAAATAATATATCATGCATGACCTATGTCCATAATAATATACTAATTTAAAAATCACATTTATATCATGACACATCCTATTAAGTATTATGTTTACAAAAACAACGTTCATTTTAATTGATATCCACTATCATCTGTTAGGTTGAATGCGATTGTTTATGAAAAATATAATAAACAAGACAATATGTCTACAGTATATTTACCTACCTAATTAAAATAATTATGTAGCACTATCACTTATTTGGTACTTGCTCCGTTTT
Organism: Colias eurytheme; assembly: GCA_907164685.1. Classification (NCBI taxonomy): domain Eukaryota; kingdom Metazoa; phylum Arthropoda; class Insecta; order Lepidoptera; family Pieridae; genus Colias; species Colias eurytheme. Next base: position 2,207 of record CAJQZN010039582.1, on the reverse strand, counting down.
ACTACTCGGTACATATTACATTCGTTCACTCACTAGTTCAATCAGTAATCACTAATATTCAATACCTTACAAGAATTTTTTAGTTTGCTTGTCTGCTTGTACGTATGTATTGAATATATGAAGCTATTTAGGACCGCGTCCTGGCGGTAAATTGACGGTTGGCCCCAAATTTGGTATGCTTCGGTATCTAGGTGACAGTTCAATAATATTGTACCTACCATGGGTATAGTCAGTTATTGGTAAATGATAAAAAAAGCTATTAACTTTTTTCCATGTGTAATTTAAAGTTATTTTAAAGACGTTTTAAACTAACTTTTAATCGAGTGTCACTTAATTATTTTCTTCGTCTTTAACCTTTACTTTAAAGTTAAAAACAATCATTCAAATATAATTACTTTATTCTTGTGAGTAAAACCATTAAATTTCATCATACAACAAATTTCGTTTAAATTTAAACATTGTGTTAGACCTACACACTAAACTTTATATGAACGATGATTTCATTAGTGTGTATACTGCCATAGATACTGCACTGTGCAGTCGTTTGTTATTGTAATGTAACACGATAAATCTATTCTGATATGACCATTTTAAAGCTAATAGGTACCTACCTACATGTGTTTTATATGAACTGACTTATTATTACTCACATATTTATTGCTAAAATCATTGTCTGTGTGTCTGTTATTTGGAATTTTCAAATATGATATTGAAAATAGTTGGATAAAGATAGGTTAGGTTACCTTTTTTTTGTAAAAAAGTTCTCTCAAGGTTGTATTCGCGAGTGAAAACGCAAGACAAAGCTAGTCAATCACAATATTTTTTATAAACAATATTAGGAAAAGAAACTGTTCGTGCAAATTGCATGTCGCTAAATATGTCTGGAAATAAATTAAACGTTATTGACTCGTCACGAGTTATTCAAGGTTCGCAACACTTTTCAAGAGCATGCACATTCTTCGATATGGATGATAATAGCAATTGAGGATCTAAGAAAGAAGTCTTTATTAGACAACACTAACTGCATAGAAATGTGCGTATTGTACCTATAACACAGTATTACAATATTAATACTGTGCCTATAACCTATGTATATAAAGTACCTACTACTTTATTATTATCTGCACTACTAGTTACTACTCAAATGGCGGATGCTCTGGCTAAAAGAGACGTTTAGATTTTTTATAAAAGCATAAAAAATAAAAATGAATTATTATTTTCAACCCCTTAACTGATGCAGTGAAAGTACCTATTATAAAACTAAAACACTTGATGGCTCTTAATTTCTTTTAAGTGTTTTTGTTATATTAACGCAAACAAAAAATATATCGGAAATTAACTTTTATCAGAAATCAATTAATTTTGTCGTCCTTTTTGCGTTGTATATCAAAAGAAATGCAATATGTCATTCGTTTATTATTGGGGTTAATAAATGCGGCCTTGCATTTTAATTGTTTTAATTACAATAGACGGTGGGATAGTTGAGTGCATGTTATAGCATAAGCAAGTACTTATGTGATATGAGATTTGATTATATTATATTGAACTGTCATTGTTACTCCGTTCCTCTTGGTCGAAGCGTGATGTTATATTATAGCCTTCCTTGGATTATAAACAAACAAATTCTTCAGCTTTACAATATTAGTAAGTATTGATTTAGCTACAATAGCTTTCGGCCGCGGCTTCGCTCGTGCTCTGCGCTTTATTTTTCTTCACTAAAATTAAGTGGGGGTAAACCACCTGGTCAGTTTTAACTTGTAACTATGTGGTCTTGTAAATACAAAATAAAGCCCTTTTAATATCATGGGGTTAATGAACTCTTGGATTGTGACGATTACGAGGCGCGTGCTTAAGAGCTCGCAGGCTCTACGGCAGTCTGAAAAAATAGAAACTTAGGATCATTTTTTAACGTAAACAAACGTATAAGATGGATATTATAATATTATGTTATAGAAAAAAAACTAAATATTATTTATTTAGTAGGTAAGTACTGGCAACGTTTTATGTTGTTTAAATTTTCTAATAAAAAAAATAGTTTTTTCACAAAACTTCGTAGCTTATCAATGGTTTCAAGGAAATTGATTTTATTTTCCAATCAACTGTTACTAGTTTCATTCACTGTTAGGATAATGTTTCCGATAAGTTATCAAAATGCCCCATATTCGAGTAGATTTCAAGATAAAACCCGGATATTATTTGAAAATTAT
>CAJQZN010039581.1:0-22501 GCA_907164685.1 Colias eurytheme | reverse complement strand
AGTAAGTTTCATAATCGTAGTTTGGACACGGGAAGTACATACACTCGTGATATATGTCCGTGGATTCGATCGTTCAGATCACAGGGTGCGGTTAACAAACGATGCCGAGGAGGAGGGGGGATTCACGGAATGCCTTTGTTGAGTTTGAGTACGACTTATTGAGTTGGAGAAATGCTAGCAGCGAGGTTTTTCTTATAAAAATAAATGTTAAAAGGAAGCTAATTGCTATAGATATTATAATTTATCACGACGCGACGGTCTGCCCGTGATCATTATAAAAAGTTTATTTCGAAATGTTTTGATTATACTCGTGTTAAGAAAAGCAAGTAAATACTTAAATGCTTTTTCTAAAATAATTATTTATAATTCGTTGTTAATCGAAACAAACTATTTTACATGTGAGAGAATAATGAGCACGAAAACGAAGATTAGGTGCAAACATTCGTTACATAAAAATAACGTAATCGAACGTTGGAAGCCACATTTCAATCGGCCATGCACCACTATGCCCTAATTAATGCTAACATCTAGAATAGGTAACAGGAAACGTCTAAATATAACACGACACGTGCCGAAACGTATCGGTGCAAGGAACTTGGGTGTTTGTTTGTTGAAACTCTTAACTTTGTGTGTGGTTTAGAGCATTATCTGGGTATGTAAGTGGGCCGCGCGGTTTCACCCGCAGACGAACCCGCGGGGAATATGAAGTGTGGCTATGGCTCATGTGTTTTCTGATCTACAATTTATATATTATACTTACTGTGAGTCCAGTAGTTTTTCGTGAGAGTGTAACAAAAAAAAATCAATGACAAACTTTTATTAGGAGGTAGGATTGTGTTCTTATTCCTAATTAATGATAAATGAACAAAACAAAATAAATAATAATTCATATTTTAATCATTTTCCTGGTCTTTTATTGACTGGATTATTTTCATGCTGAGATGGTAAATAAGTTATCTCTTAATATTACGGTATTTTTATATACTAAAGAGTTGTTATTATTTTTTTACGTATTTTCCGCATACACAAAAGTAATTATGATACGCGCTCATTGAAATAAATCACAGTTGCATAATCGAAGCGAAAATATAAATATACTCGACTTGATCCATTTTAGTTCGGTTTATATTTAGTCGACCGACTTGGTGAATGGTGTGTGTGTATGTGTGGGTGTTGAGGTGTATTGAATTATATATTATAGACGATAGTGTGGGTAATGTTTTTATTGAGTTTCAATTATAGATTGTGTTTGGTATCGTTTTATATAACACTCTGGTGGCATTTTAATGTGTTAATTAAAAAATGTTATAGGTTAGGTTGCTACTCGTGTTTGAAACCGTTTGAGGTTTTTGCTTTGATCATTATTTGATATAAAATAATTCTTGAAATATGATTGTGTTTAATAACTTAACTGCATCAACATAGAGTTTACACATTTTAAAATACATATTTACAACGTGTTCAAACTTTAAAATTACTTAGTTTGCTTTAATAGAAAATATATAGGTATGTAACTTATTAGATATAACTGTTACTTAATACTTTGTAGCAGGTACATCGTACATCGAATCTATGTGAGTAAATATAGGAAAAATCATCAAGAGTTAAATTCAGTCAACAATTCTCGACTGTTGTGTTTTCATCTGTTTTTGACGTTTAATCTTAACTGTTAAAAATCCATTTTCATATCAGATGTTTTACAATATCTTATCGTATTGAGATGAAGATTGAAACCAAAAGATATCTTATGGAAAATATACCATGATAAATTATGTTTTTTTTTACTATCTTTCGATTCTTTGCTGGCGTTTATATCATTATATAATCAATTCTATGTCTATTGTTAAGAAAACAATATTATAGAAATATATTACTCGATTCAAGTTTTTCGCGCGTCCAAAACATAAGATGAATGAAAACAAAATTTTAAAGGCGGGTCGTGATAAAAGATTTCCTCTTATGGCAAATTTTATTTATTGTAGTATTTGAATATCGTCTGTTATACGAGAGATAAGATTAGCAATTTCACAATAATATATTAATATTACCCTTATTATATATATTATGTCGTTTAACAATAATTTTATTTTATGTTACGAATAAATTCAAAATATAAATAATAACACACATTCTTCCTTTTTATTTATTGACCTTCGAATAAACTTCGAATTAATAGAACTTATTTAATAATTATACACTAGTATGTATGGAAAATAAATAATTAATATAAATTAAGCTTATAGATACATTATTTTTCACGTGGTATAATATGCATTGAGATTTGAGAGATTATTTGCATTGAATACTCGTAGCGATATCTACTCGTGCAAAACTTACTAATACAGGTGTCGCCATCTAGTGGGCAATAGCGAGACTAATATTCATGCAGTCGAGCGAGATAGAATAGACATGTCTTTTTGATTGCAGACTCGTAGTAAATTTGTTTGTTAGGTAATAAGAATGGTACATAATATTTTGATATATGTATAGGTTGGACAACTTGTAAAATATATTAAAAAATAAAATTTATTGATACTTACTAATATTAAAGTAATTTAAAATAATATATGTTGATATTAATAATTATAATTGGAATAAATATAATTACATGTAACTAGAAGAAACATGTTCTATCTTGAAATGAACTACAATGCAAATAAAAGTAGGTACAAAATATGTACATCTTTTAAGTTAAGGTACTGCCCGCTAGGTGTCACTAGCTGTATCTTTCGATGTTCGTACCACATCACTACATAGTATAAAACAAAGTCGCTTTCTCTGTCCCTATGTCCCTTTGTATGCTTAAATCTTTAAAACTACGCAACGGATTTTGATGTGGTTTTTTTAATAGATAGAGTGATTCAAGAGGAAGGTTTTAGTATATAATTTAGTAGGTTTTAGACAAAGCGGGCGAAGCCGCGGGCGGTAAGCTAGTTGAATAATAATTACATGTGTGATATTTGTATTTAACGATTAATTACCTAATATATTTTTGTGCTTTTCTAGAATCTAGATGAAAAAAATTTTCAGTAGGTAAGTACGTGAGTAAAATCATTTTAACGTTATTTTGTGCCAAAGATATTTTGTAATAAAATGAGTTGTGTTACGATACAATTACAAACATGATTTGTTACCTTGTGTATTTATTATGTACTAGCGGTCCGCCCCGGCTTCGCCCGTGGTACATATTTACTTTTTCTCTACATAAAACCATCCTCGTACTCTAAGAAATATAATAAAAAAAGAATTATCGAAATCGGTTCAGCCGTTCTCGAGTTATGCGCTTACCAACACATTTTGCGATTCATTTTTATATATAAGAAGAAGAAGAAGAAAAAGATTACATAATGTTAAATAAATACTTCAACACTACGAAATACAATTACATATTAATCGGCGATCAACGTGGTTCAACTCTTAGTTGTTTAACTTGTTTGAAACTAGATGGCGCTGTATGTATCGGGAACGGTATTGAAAATATATATTATTTTATGTTTTTTTTTTATTAGCTGCCATACTAGTACGCTTCCAAAGAGGCCTTTTAGATAGTTTATAGATAGCAGTTATCTCTAAAATATACATCATAATATTATCAGCTCTTTAATTTTTTCAAGTTGTCATGGAAAAGTATATTTTTCCCCGGGAAGGCTCTTCCGATATAACTTCCCTCGTGCACTTGACAGGTAATTCAGGTATATTGACATTTTGTGAAGAATTATCTTGTTAGAACGATAATACTAGAATAAAACGTGTGTTTAATCTTGTGATGATCTTGTGATGGCCACTCCTACATCTAAAAGGTTTTTTAAAATCATTACTTTTAATTCGTTTAATTACACACTCGGATATATGACGATTTTGTGTTAGTAAAAAAAAATCCTTTATATGTATGTTCTCGTATTGTAGTGCCAAGTGCCTTCAGGCATAAATAAGGTATATATTTGGCAACTCTTAAACGTGTTTCGGGATCTAGTTTTTGCCGACTTCCATATACGAATCACCCACATCCAGGTATGGGTTCAATGCCCCCCATTATGTATTGTACGTTATACATATCGATTATAGGCTTTATCAATTACAGAATAGAGTACTTTTTGCTGTGGGTATGGATGAGATAATAGTTTAATGTTATGGCTATCTTTAGATCGTCATATTAAATTGTATAACGTGACTTAAATTGCAGTTTTTTACGACTTTATGGGGCACTTGTCGTATTTTTTAGAGTATTATTTGATTGATTCGTGTGTATTGTTATAATGCCTATTTCTATGTCGGCTTCTCTGTACTATTTTACATTACTATAGTATATATGTATAATGGTCTACATGCTGTCTTCACATCCTAAACATAGTTAAGTGAAATTGAGCTCTAGATTACTCCCAAGTGTCATCTATGTAATTATGGATCCAATTACAAATAGTTTTTGTAATATTCATCGAGATATCGTGAACCTAATGATGTCTATTGTATTTTTTGTATCTGATCAATTTTTTAGTTCATTCCAAGTCTTATATATAACATTTTATTATATTGTACGTAGGTATAATCAGTTGACTGTGCGAACGATTTCAAATGTAAACATAACAAAAGCAAACAAACAGATTGATAAAAGCGAATGCATTGTCCAGATTGCGAGAGCAATTAGTGTTATCTGTACGTTTTGTTTTCTTATTTTGTAGTATACGTTCGTTTTATATTGGCGCCATTTTGTTTTCGTATGCCTTGTTTAGGTATACGGTTTTCGTTATTATACTATGCTATAGGTCGTACTTTTGGGATAAGTATATGTAAGTATATTCGCATAAATTATGTTTTTGGTAATCTTATATTTTTCCAAGTATGTATCTACATAATTTAGTTTAACAATATAAGGAAAAAAGATACTTATGTAGAGAAGGTTATCAAGTTGGGATTTACGATGTTTAATGTTAAATTTTATCGATATTGACGGAAAAGATTTGAGTTTCTCATATCACCATCATCGTAATAAATAATTGTATACCTAAACTAAAACTTTAGCTGGGAAGCGTGTTTTTGTCAAACGGTATTTTTTTTTCAAATAGATATAAAAACTCACTAAAATATCTCTATTCCTCTACTATAATATCTCTCCTATATTAAATTAGATCTTATAAGAACACTGTACCGAGTCACGGGGTAACAGAGACCGGTGCCCGCGATTCGGTATAACATTACCTGCGCCTACGTCGCTCGGTGACTCATCTGTGCAGCTCCATTGGCGAATACGACACGAGAATATCGCACAAAACTTGTAACACGAGTGCTGTACGCTTTATAGGCAGTAGAAGTTGTTATAAATTATGTGTAAGTTTTTGTATCTACATTGAGAAGTTGTTTAGTGTAATTCAATATCGTATAAGGTATATTCATACTTTACATAATTTTTGATTTGTGTAATTTAAAGCAAACAAAGAACAAACTGACAACTAAATTGATTATATGTATCTTATGCGTTCGTACATAAATCATAATATCTGTTAAATAAACTTTTAAATTGTGCAAGGATTTAAATTGTTCATTGTAGGATATATTATAAAGTAATTTCACTCACACGAATAATAATAATTGATATATTAATTAAAACGATTTAATTACAAGCATAATAATCGTTAATTAAGAGTAACTGTTTCAGCCTTGGAACGTTCACTGTGTGGCCTCTCTCAAATAATTTTTATAATTTAGCTCAATTATGATGAAAAATAATAACGATGAAAAAGACACGTGGAAGTCAGTTACGAATTAGATACATATATTTTCATTGAAATAAAATTTATTGTTGAAGCGTCACGTTGATTCGCAATAAAATCTTGACTATCAATCGACATCGAGTGGGTTGAAGATTGACAATTCAATTTTATTCGATTGTGAGAAATATGCATTATCAAGCTATAAAGTAACGCTGCATTGAATTTCTGTGAATAAGAAAAAATATTATCAAAATTAGTCATTCAAGTAAGTACATTCTTATTTCGTACTACTGAGAGCGTAAGTTTCTTAGGATAATAATCTATTGTATGTTTTTAGGAAAAAATTCTCTTTTAAAACGGCTGATCGTATTTTGATGTGAATTTGATATTTTAACCGGAATAAGCGTATAGTTAGTTACCTATTCATTGTGTATAGGCTACATTTTTTATACCACGTGAAGTCATGAGATAAATCTAAAAAAAAATACAATTAATCTCGTGAGTTCTATTATAATGGGAACACGCTTTATTCATGGTCACGTGATCCTACGCTCAACAACCTAACCTAGATGTGCACTAAGAAATGAGACCTGTTTTTGTTTTAGCTATAATAGTAAGTTTGAATCAGAGGTTGCTATCGTTTTATCTCATTATTATTTTTTTATTAACAGTTTATGAATAATATTGATGTATTTTTAATCTCTTGTTTTTTATTGTAGTAGTGTTTTGATACTATTTTTAAAACATAGTTTTATGATATACGTTTATAAACATAATATATAATTGTATGTTGAAGACCCACTAAAGAGTTGGACAGATTTTGGTGATGTTATAACTTTTTAAAATATTATTTGCATCCGATATTGTGACGTTGCAACACAATATTATTTTATTTCTGATATAATCAGAGTTTTTGTTAAAGTGATTAAAGATGATTTTCATTTTCGAAATGCGGTTTTCATTTAATAGATGCTGATTGCAGATAGTGTAAGAGCCTGTTTAAGATGTGTTGTAAACATAAGATTACACAAAATAAAACGACACCGCCAGTTATTATAGCTTATTTATAAAAACACTACGTATAGGTACAATGTTCCAGGTAGTAGCTGATAATTAAAATGCACAATCTATGGACGCAAAAACCGGCTCCATTGTAAATTATAATAAAACATGAGTCAATGGCGATGCTCTTAGTGGTGTAAACGGATCTAAAATGTATAGATTGATGTGAATATATAGTATCTAGTTTTTAGTTAGATTGTTTTTTGTATTGGGTAAAATTGTAGGCTAGCCGGTGATTTATTTCTGATGAAATGTGAGCAAGAGAAGACGCTTATTATTTATTAGATAAGTAAAATGTGAAATTAGGTAATGGTAGGTATATCGAGGTATGATGCTTGGAGGAATTAGATGATAGATCTTTGTGGTAACTGACTTCATACGATGCACATATTCTAATTGTGTAAACTGAAGAAATGCTTTCATTCTTGGTTAACAACTAGAATCCTGATTACAAAAAATGTTTTCTGGACAAATATTTCAGGACAAAAAGGAAGTTAACTTTATATTGCATTTTATCTTCACATGAAGCAGGGTTCAACGATGTATCAGTCAAACCGTCAAAACAATCTTTTTTACCTTTTCACTCGTACGAACGTACATTAATTTAATTCCAACACTCGTCAGGCGTAACGTGCGAACTGCGAATGTTCTCATATAGTGTATATATATGTATAAACAATGCAATGGGACCCATCAGATACCATTTCCCTTCCTAAAACTGCATGAGAACACGAAATGTTTTAATGTTTTAATTTAATGGTTAAATTAATAGAACGAAGTACGTATGGTAAGAAGAAATGCGCAATGTTATGATAACATTTTCTTGTTTAAAGGCGATATGTTACCTGTCTTATTTTAATAAAGTAAGGTAAGGTAACTTCTCTATTAATATACGAGAAATAAATGTAACATTACATTCATGTAAAGTAATTTGTTCCAATTTAGTACGTCGTTAAAATATTTATTAACATCGCTTACACGATAATGACTATCGAAACCAACTTAACTGTTAATATATCGCTCTTCCTAGAGACCTACAATTTCGGCTTATCTTCACGTCATAATATGTGGACTTTTCTTTCGCGCCCCTCACCCCTTTCCCTCGAAGGCTGATAACCGGGTAGGCGCGGCGGCGCGGGCGCAACTACCTTCAGTCTCCCCACGGACGTGACGCGGAGCGCACGTCTCTCGTTAACGAGAATTTTTATTCCATCTCAAAAGTGTTGTGTTTCATAGTGAATGTGACCGCAGTTGCAAAGTGCAAAGGATTTCAGTTGTTCCAGTGATAAATATATAGTTTTCTGTGTATGTTCATTGTGTCGATACCGTTGCGTCTCGCTCCAGCGATTCGGTTAATAACTTAGATCTACAGTGACTGTGTAATAGCTTGACTAAGATTTAATACCGTGAAAAGGTCACTTACCTTGATCGTATGTAATTGAAGGGTATTATTGGTGACAGTTTCTGGTTTTGCTCAGGTATCCAGAGACACTACATCTGGGCATGTGTCTATACGATTGGCTATCAGTCTTTGTTTCAGGTTTTAGTAACGTTACTTGTTCAAAGTATTCAGTATGTTTTTAAACTCTTCATTTGATGAGAAATAGGTACATGTGTCGCAAAAGCAATGTTGGTACCTATCAAGAACAGTTATATTGACTCGCAAATTCAACTTGATCAATAGCGAATGAGTCATGTTCGATCATCTTGTCGAAGTATTGCGGCTATCGAGTTTTTTTCTATATAATTCACGCTTGAAAGATTTAGATTCGGCGCTCGTTGGAAGGTTTTGTTTCGGCCGAGTGAAACGGCAGCAATTGGACCTTGATATCCGGAGTTACAGTAACGAGCACAATGCCTGTTTGGCTGTTGGATTTAAATGTGCAATTTGTACCTACCTTGTAATGTTACCTTCCTTAGGTAATATTGAGGTTTGAGGTAGATCGGTAAAGGTAATTTTAACTTAGGGAGTGTGGATTGCTTACCTTTGCAATGGATAGCATTGAACTTAGAAGTTGGAAACAAAGGCTAGCTCAATAGGACAAATGACTTTGGTAACAAAATAAATTTGTAACAAATGGTATACCTATTACTAATGTTATTAACAATACTACATAAAGTAAAAAGTAAAACTGTCAGATTCAGCATTTAGTATAAACAAGATAAATCCAAGCGGATCGAGGTCACTATCCACCCTGCCCCTCGGGAAGAGCCTTCACAGTTGTATGGTTAAAGTGAAAATTCCCTCAACTTGCGCTCGCTGAATACGATCTGACCCAGATACCCGACTCGGACCGCGTCTCGACTCGCTGTCTGTCGGGGAAACTGGCTGTTATACTACCCCTTTATGTAGACAATCGTTGTGTACGTGCTTGATGTGCTGTCAGACACTTTTCTATTTGTTTGCACTATAGCAAAGGCTTAGCCTGAATTTTAGCGTGTCGAATGCAAACTTGCTTAAAATTTACAAGAAAGTGCTCTAGAAAATGAATGTTAGCATTGTGCGCGTTATTTGAATCATTCTCATTTCACCTGTTCACATATCTGCATTATCTACGTATGCACATGTATATAAATTTGTCCTATTTACCAAGCAAACATCACTTATTCTTTAAATGAAAGCGTTAAAGTTTACAATGGCGCGGATCTGATAATCACGTCTAAAAAAGTAACCACTTGTTTTCTTATCGTGCCGTTAAAGGATTTATCAGTCTTTGAAGCGATAACACCTGATAGTGATAGTGTGATAAGGTCCGTGTTTCATGGTGATGTCACTCTTTGGAAATTAACGTGAATTGATTTTAAGTTTCATATCTGTAACAACTTTAAAAAACGAGTCCAAATTCGTACCCTTGAAGCACTCCGGTTAAGTTGCGGAATATTGTTTAGACATTTACGGCACAAGTGATAAAATTAAATGAGTTTTTAAGCATTTGCCGACGATAAAATTTAAACGATGTTTTGTTAATGCTACAGCCAATACTATTCTCGATTTTATTATGCTTGCAGATGTTCGCCCAGTATTGTACTTAAAAGTAGAGAGATTAAAATATGGTCTCGAATAAGTCCTCGCTCTGAGGTCAAGTTGACCTTAACACCGATAAGCTGCACGATATTATACTATTTATCCGATTTATTGTGGCAACGTTCAGCTTTTTTGCAAAGTATAATTCTTTCAGGCGTTTCATGGGATCTCTTCGATCGAAGGAATGCACAGGAAATGTTAGACTTCTAGGAAGACACGGAAAGGTTATTAATTAGAATATTATACGGAAAAAATGTAAATCAATGACTATTGGCTTGATTCGTTTGGAATTTAAAGATTTTCCGTCATTAAAAAATCTAGTCTCATTTCAACTATGCGTCTATAAAGTTTTATTACTACAATCAATCAGGCATTTCTATCAATAATGGATTGTCTATAGAGTCTAGTTCTTCTGGTTTACACATGCTAGTGATAAATATTGAACATGTGTGATACAAACGTGATTTAATCGTCGACCTCGACTCTTGCACTTGATATTTTTTCGTCCATTCACTTAATTGGTCTCGGAAAATCTGTTTAGTGACGCTCGACTCTTGAGTCATGTTCGCCTCGTGACGATGTGATTCTTTGCGCACATTCTGTAACTGTTAAAACTGGTTTTAATGATGTGGAGGCAGATGTATAATACCTAATGTTTGGGGTACTAGAATTTAATTTTTAAAATTTTGTGTTGAAAGGTTTTTGAAATTATGGCGTACATGGAAATGGTAAAGAGATTGAAATGAAATGAAATGAAATGAAATAAAGAGATTATGATTGTGTGTTATAAAAAAATACATTAAACGAAGTTAAAATAGTAATATTCATAACTTCTGTTCACCATAGGACGTACATTATGCTTCTAAAGCCATAAACTTTGAAACTATGCACAATTTATTTGTGTCAATTTGCACACGAAATGTAATAGTCTAGTCTACGTCTTGGGCCGCCATGTCGACACGTATTTGCGAACGAGACTCGAATTCAAATCAAGTCCATTATCAATAATTATATGCACGTTTAGTATGCTTTATTGTGGTGCTGTCGGAAACTTGTAGAATGCAATTGTAATGCCACTGAATGAACGGCATGGCGGTGTGCGTTGTTGGTCAGTTTGAATGGTCCAGGTCATTGGTATGGATTGAGGCTTGGGAGGTATGTTGGACTTTGATTTGTTTGAACTTTCCGATTGAGGGATTTTGAATGTTGATTATGTTATTTTGAGCAAATGAATAATTGGTTAAGAAAAAGTTGAGTGATTGGAGTTTGATATATTGGAATAAGTTCAATATTTCACGAATTATTTATAGTTTTTTCGCGGAGCTTAGTTGCTGAAAACTACTTTACTTGAATAGACAATCATTGCCTATGTTCAATGTAACCAATTAAATGTAAAACCACTATCGTATTGGGAAACTGTAATGTTAGTGTGTGTTTTTTGAATAAATAAATAAATAAATGTTGTATTTCTAAGTTCTTATTTCCAATATTATGAGTAATTATGAAATAATTTTGTTTACTCATATGATAGAGCTTTATTACAATGATGGTATACATCCTGTATTGTGCAAGGCACATACCTCTTCATCATTTAAATTGAATACATTTTAACAAACGCCAGGATTAGAACAGTTAATGTCCATGAAAACGGATCCGTAGCCGCTTTGCGGGTGTTTATTGCTCTCTTATCGAAGTGCTTATCTGATAAGGATGTGGAGTGATATACGCTATGTTGTTTTTGCTTTGTGTTATATTGTGTGGAGCAGGTGTTTTAATTCTCTTTATATATAAGAAAGTAAGATCTTTGAAAGGTGGATCTGGAATCGCTTCATCACTATTTAGCACTATGGTACTAGCTATATTTAACTTGGTCCAGAATTTTATATTGAATTTTATCAAGCTTTAGGGTCTGTTATTATATGAGCTACTATAAAAAGTAGCTGTAACAGAATAAGGCAATCTAATAAGAAACTTTTGCGAAGTAACTCACAGCTGATCCTAACAATTTTATTGAATACTCAGAAGTGACAATAACCCGGCAAAGTTATAAAGTTGGTTATCGACGATCAAACGGCCTGAACATCTGTGACCTGCCCCCGTACCGTGATGTCTTAAAGCAGTATTATTTCCAGCATGGAAATATGACAGAACTATATAGGTCGCCTAGTATCACTTTCTCATTCTGGAAATAATACTGCTATAAGACATCATGGTTATGTTCGTAATAAAAATATCGATATCTAGACGAATAACACTTTCACCGATAATTCTGAAGTATCATGAAAGTTTTATACAATACGTTCCGCTCTTTCGCAACACAGTAATGTTGTCCTGCTCTAACATGATCAATTTTCGATGTGTCCAAGCGAGATGGTGGATAGGATTATTTTCTGCTCGATAGTTCGTTTCTTAAACGGAAGGAGGCTGCGTGGCGGAAAATTGGCTTGTCAGCTTTTTTATTTTGTCACTTTAGATGTGTATAGAAACGTTTTTGGAATATTTATGATTATTTTATTTTATGTTTTGTCTTATTTACACGTGTTAAGCTTTTTCATGAATTAGTTACTGAAATTACCAATATTCATCTTTAGTATCAAAATTTATACTGCTATAGTTTGTTTATCTACAATTTATTAACGTAGGACATTTTTTTTTCTGCTTGTTATTTGTTGTGAAATTTCGTACATTCGTAACATAGAATAAAAATATACTCCCATATTTATTATTTACTAGCGGTCCGCCCCGGCTTCGCCCGTGGTATGTTCGCCTATGTTCTTTCTCAGGGTCTAAAGATTGTCTGTGCCAAATTTCATCAAAATTGGTTGAGAGGTTTAAGCGGGAAAGCGTAACAGACAGACAGACAGACAGAGTTACTTTCGCATTTATAATATTAGTAGGGATATTACGCAAGACTCATATATTTTTCGTTGGTGGTCAACATTTCGGTAATACGATACGCCACTTCGTTGGAATGCGTTTTGCGGTTCTCGACCATTTTATATTATTATTTGTAACTTGTAAGTATAGATTATTAAAAAACCTATGATATACATTCGTTTCAGTTTACATTGCGGTCGTTGATATGCGCATTTGTATTATATTATCTGCATTTTTTATTTGGTTCTTGTGTTACTTGCCAAGTGTGGTTGGGAATACTTGTATTTGAAATTTATGAAGTAGGTATATTGAATTAGATATTAACTAAATTTTGATAAATTATGTACTTAAATATTCCTCGAGAATTACGCTATCCACTGGTGAAAACAGAATCAAAATTGGTGCAATAGTTTTTGAGTTTATCGCGATCATATAAACAGATGATTTTGTTCTAAAATATGTAGTTCTCTCTGTATTATTTGTCTATTATCCGAAGTATAAAATCAAACTTGAGAAAGTCATATACTGGCTTGTGTACGACATTATTTGGATTGATACTTCGTTAGCACTTTTACTAGGTTTAAGTTGGAACATGTTTTCCATTGACCAATGATAAGCGTGGAAAATGACGAGCGCACTTTTACCGACCATGGACTATAGAGTCGATTAGAAAGAAAGCTGTTGTTACTCAGCACTATAATCTATATCAATTTTCTAAGTAATTATTTTATGCAGGTTAATGGCTAAGTTTCTCATAGTATATACTGTATAGACGCCTACAAACAATGCTTTTGATGTTGTGATGTTGGGCTGTAGGCGTAACGGTTTTGTGATTTGTGACCCGTAGTTGGATACATTTTAATTTGAAATGTAATTTTATGCATGTAATTAAAAGTTACGGTTTTAATGTGTTGTATGTTGGAGGTTTTTATAGTAATGGATAAAATTTTAATTAAATACATGTATCAAACTTAAACTATGTTATGATATTGTATTCAATAAATAATTTGATCGATGACGTGGTTTTGCTTTAGCCAACGTCTGGTAAAGAACGATTTATAAAGTTATCACACTTGAAACAAAAACGAACTTGACAAAATTACAGTTTTTACTTATTACTTTAGTCGTATTAAATTAAATCTCAAGTATTCAACGAATGAAATACATTTCCTTATCTCGCGAAGCAACGGTAACAGATTGTAACGGTATATTTTCGGTCGAGATTAATTGTAAACGATTCGCGACTCTTGGTGGACGGTAAATGGCGGGTTTTTTATACCCAAAAGAAATGGCAGACTCTTGAGTTGGACAATTATTTTAGTATTGTACGAGTTTTTGCGGAATTTCGCGGTGAAACTGTTGTACTAAATACGAGTGTAATTACTTTAGTCTACGGTATACATATTTTCCATTATTTGTGAAGATCATTTTATTTATAAATTATCGACTAGTCTTATAAAGGAACATTCTATATACAACAGCAATAAAACAAGAATAAATATTTCAGGACAATTTTCACACACGGCACGATCTGATCCCATACTAAGCTTTCGCTTGTGTTATGGAAACCAGATGGCTGATAATCATATATAATTTTAAATAAATACATATATATAGATATTATATAACACCCAGACACAGAGCAAACATCTATGTTCATCACACAAATATTTGCCCCGGGTGGGAATCGAACCCACGATCTCTGGCTTGGGAGGTAGGGCCACTACCAAACCAAGCCAACCGGTCAGTCAGAATAAATTTGCTGTTATAATATGTAATTAACTAATCAATCATGTAAATGGACGCACATACATACATACATACATAAGTGTTTTATATTATCATTACGACTCGCACACAATCTCAAGAACCAGTGGCCGTTACAAATAGTTTCTAATATCGATCTCGATTGCGTTTAACATTATTTTCATACCATATATAGTGAAGAATCTTTGAATATTATATAAGTAAATACGTGCATGTAATGGGTGAATAGTTTTATAATTGTTGGAAGAAGTGAGGGTGGTTAATATTAAATTTTAAACTTGGTAGTTATTGGTAACCTTTACAGTTTACGTTGTCATACTTGGATGGTTGTATGATAGGGTTGTCGGGATGTAGTTTTATTTATTACAACAGTTAAAAGCTAGAGAGCATTATTACAATGACAATCGAGTTTCTGAAAATTACGAATTGTATGTGCCTACTAAAGTAATACGAAAAGTTAGCAAATTTTTAACATATAGGTAAGGAATTGATGATAATTACTCAACATTATTTTTCTTTTAATCCAGAAAAATTTTGGTATTATTTGTATTAAATATCAAATGTGATCAGTTATCGATCAGTCGTTTTTAAGAATTTAAGTAATTAATAAAAAAATTGTGACAGCCCTAACATACATTGACACTCACGCGTTTATTGAATGTGCAGTTAGCGGCCGGTCGCAGCTTTCTATTTCGTTATGGTAATACTGGATCTCCTGCAGTTTCTAGTTTTTTTTAACTAGCAATAATAGCCTGCCTGGATGTTTGTCTGGTGTGGATACAGTCGTGGAAGTAAATAGGGCTGTGCTGAAAGTGAAATTTATATTTAAGAATACAGATTTTTTATAGAGGTTATAATATTATTGCATTGATATCATTTTTTGAAATATAAAACACGTTTTTGAAAACATACCGGTCATGAAGATTAGATTTAGAGTACCTATCTACTTTTATGAGGATTGAAAAGCTAGCTTTTTATATATTTATTAGGTATGGTATGGTATAAGGAAAAATCAAATCATGACAATGATTTACTTGCTAGTTGCTGACCGTTAACAAGCTGCTAAAACAGAGTAAATATGTACGTTTGCATGTGAATTCGCACCTAATTGTGAAACAGGGTAAATAATTAATGCCAAATATAAACTTTAGGCTGGTTACTCTA
The DNA here is from genome assembly GCA_907164685.1 of Colias eurytheme. Classification (NCBI taxonomy): domain Eukaryota; kingdom Metazoa; phylum Arthropoda; class Insecta; order Lepidoptera; family Pieridae; genus Colias; species Colias eurytheme. The sequence goes on along the minus strand of CAJQZN010039581.1, from coordinate 6,898 downwards.
TTAATAGCACGAAACCAATATATTGTAGAAAAATAAGAAATATTCGTATCGGTCATAAAAACATCTATCCTGTCATTACGGGAACAAGGCCTTACCTTGGTGAATAAAGTAAAACGAATGTCTAAATTAATGTTTAAAAAATTCAGATCTCGTTCATGCAGTCAGAATAGACAGTAATTAAAGAAATGAGGCGGGAGCAATCATGAAAATGAGGTAAATTACACTGATTGCGAATTTCGAAGTACTTACCATTGTTTGAAGACTTCGGTTATTATATAGAGTTGTATATAGAAATATGTATAGGGCTGTGAAAGTGTAGGGAAGTTGTTTGTCGCATTACCTAGGTATTTGTATTTTGTATGCTGTGTGTTTCAATTTGGGGAAATACTCGAAGTTACACTGATCTGTGAAGATTGAGGTTAGAAAATGTGTTTGAATTCTTAATTATTATGTTAATTGCAATTGTTTATGATAATGTGGTGAACCTGTAGGAAATTAAGATTTATTTGAAATGTTTTTTCTGTACCAAATATTGTGGGAAGCGACATTAAAATGATCTTAAAGAATGTTGTTAACTTAGATACGTATAGGTATACCTGCAAAGTAATAAAAAGTTTGATAAAAAGCTCATAAACAGTTGAACATGGCCGCTGAAGCGAAACGCGCAAATTCTTTGTTACTTCGTGTAACAACAATGATTCCTTGGAACTCGAAACTTAGCCAGGTGTCGCGTAAGCAAAGATGGTCGAAGTCTAACTTGCCACAAAACAATGTTACGAACTTTCTAAGCTGGCCCCGTGGGCGAGTGTCCCACATATGCGATAGTATAGTGTGTGCTGCGGTTTTGTCGTTTTTGGCACAACTAAATAAGCTCGATAGTTGAATGGAGTGGAGAGTGGATAGGTAATGTTTGTGGTCTGAACATCTTATGGGTAGGTACTCACTACTCACATTGTGTACGATATAGTACAATCTTAATCGAATGTCGTATGGGGGTGTATATTTGCAGATTTGATTTGGTACTCTCTTAATCGAAACACATGGAAATAACTATTTTTAGATGTCATGTGAATTGTTAAGAACATGTTTGATTATTCATTCATAACCATTTACTCGATTTAAATCGTAATACAGGGACGAAGTAATCGTCCCTTTTCGCGTTTAAAACTAAACCAAATTTTCATAATTCTTATAATATCACTTCCTATCTATAAAATAAACAATAGGTACTACATTAGCTAATTACATCAATTTTGTAAACGATATCCTCAAATCCTCAAAATGTATGTTACCTTTATATATTCGGTGGACGCTAATTACTCGTATGAAGAGCTTGATTGATTATTCAAACGGCGACGGGCGTTCAGGAAATCCTCTGTCATCCCTTCGTTAGCGGAATCCTCTGATAATCCTGTATGTAGGTACTTTTGTTAATTGAAAATATATCAGAGGTAATTATGGATAAGTGCGTAATATAATCATTATTATAGAAACGTGTTAAAGATTATATTTTTTGTTAAACATAGCATCTGTAGGTATTGCACGTTAGTTTTAATTAGGGTTACCAAAAATAAGAACATTCAAGATATAAGCAATGGCATATTTAAACATTTGAATTCCTAGCAAATATTCTGAAAAATGTATATTTCACATGGCATATCAATAACAAATCTTATTAGGCATTGCGAAACAAAACATAACATGGAAATCAATACAGATACACATAATAAAACTTCATTCAACGCGAGTAAAAGTGATGAAAAATAAATGAATGTGCACACACAGTGTCATATTATGTGATCGTCGAAGCATCGTTGTCGAAATGGGCTAAGTGTGCATAATGGGTACAAGTGTGCATAATGTGTACATACACTGTATACTGTATTGTAAATAGTAATGCTAATTGGGAGTTACACGAAATTTCCTGTCGACAATTATTGTGAACATTTTAGGCGATTATTATTATAGTGATGTTGATGTGTCATTCGGGACTTAATTGTTAATGAAGGTAGTTTTTAGTGAGGGAAATTTTGTTTGGAAAAATGTGTAGTTTGCTATCGGTTGCTGTAAAATATGTGTTCATAAGATGACTTTTTAATAAAAGATAATTAATTTATAAGGTATTTGTGGCTGGGATATAATTAAGAATTCACATTTCTATTCATAATTTTTCATTTTAGATAAACTTTTAGTTTTAAATAAAATAGAGAGAATTACTGTCGCTTTCACAATGAAGGAAGGAATAAATATTAAACATGAATCGGTAATATAATATCGATAATAAAATGAAATAATTGAATAACTCGCGCGTAATGTGCGTCACTTGTCCATTCCAATAATTGGTTTTTATCTCTATTTACACCAGGAAGTATTATACTTTTTAATCAATAAATTTCAAACATTGATTATTATTATTGTGCCAAAATTAATTGCATTCACCGTTGCTACATTATTTAATCTAGTCAACTTTCACAAATTGAGATTTTTTATTGTGTCAGTTCTACGGCTTGGAGATTTAAATGAAGCTATGAAAGAAAGACGTACATCTTCTGTATTATTAGCCATTATTTTAAATTATACAATGATATATTTTACATAAATGAATAATGGATTCTAATGGTAATTTAGACACTTTTTATCTTAAACATCAATTGTCTGATGTATCTTTTGTGGTTCGTATGCATTATGTTAACGAAGTAAAATATGTAAGTACTAGCATTTTTATTGGAGCTTTTTTTATTATGATATGAGTATTGTATGTTGGTAGCATCGCGATCGTATACAAATATTGAGAAGACTCAATTTAATTATAAAAGTATATTTACTATCATACATTACGTCATATTACACGAGTTTTTCTTTTCAAAAACGTAACAATCAAACTAAAAAAAATAAAACGTCCAATTTCCCAGTTAAATTGTATGTTCGCGCTCTGTTTGCCGCAAGAGCGAGAGAGGTGCGTGCGAGCGAGATAGGTGTAGTGTCGCTTCGATGCGCGTGAGTCATGGTGGTTGCACCGGCCGGGCCGCGGCGCTTGCGCAGATTTATAGTATAGGGCGCATTTTGTACTGGGAAATGGTTGTAATGACGTTTAATAGGTACAATAGGATTTAAAAAAAACTCGTTTATTTGTTCTACTATAAATTTAGAAGTGCGTCGAGATATGGAAATGATAACAAATTTAGTTACTGAACTATCATAGATCTTATATTAATCGTAGTTGTGTGTTTTCTTATATTATGTAAACCTTGTGACTTTTCGTTCGTTTTATGTTACAAGAATGATTCGACAATTTAGGAAATACGAAAGTTTTATAAACGTTATTAAACTCGCTTCAATTTGCACGAGACTCGGATAATCTCTGATCGAGATGACTGCTCGAAATGTGTAAACGTGCCTCCTAAAACTTGTGTGTGAGTCATGCTGACAAGACGTACGTACTACGTATATGACTTGGAGTTAACAGTGGTAGTTGACGAAGTTAGTATTTTTATTATTAAGCTATTGCATAGCTTCTATCGCGGGCCTTGAGCGCGGGACCGAATCGAGAAATTCCGTAACGAAAAAACCTCACGCTCCCCACTCCGACGGGCTCGGAGGTGTGGCTTGAAGGCATGCTATGCATTATGCAATAGCTTTACTTTAATTAACCGATTTTAGAGATATGTTCCCGAAATAAGAGAATTTTTAAGTCTGTTTTCTCGAGTGAATTGTCACATTTCAAAAAGCCATGTTTAACATAATATGTATATACATTTTCGTACATTTATGTACAAAAATATATGAGATCTATGTCCATTTACATGTAATTACCATAATGTACAAATTTTATACCGAAAGCGTGTAGTAATGAGTCATACAAACAGACTAGACTGCTAAATAATTGTACGTTTGCGATATCCGAGCTTTACCGCCTACGTATTCATTGAAATGCCATTATAGGATCTATTACGCCGCGAAATGGTTAAAGCACAGTGTGTATGTTTTATTTTTTTACGTAGAGCAAGTTTTAATGATTATTATGATATAATTGCACTATAGGATGCGTCTATAGGTTTTTTGTTTTTACTTCTTACTTAATTGGTAGGTTGCGTTTGTTTTTTATATGGTTGGAAATTGAATGATAGATAAGGAATATTGTTTTTATGTGCCTAGAGATAAAGACACTTTTACATTACCTATATTTAGAAGGGATTAAGCTCACTGTATTTTTTTAAAGTCAGACCAAAGAAAACGAAAAAGGAAGAATATCGTAAATGTGCCGGAAAGCATTTAATCCAAAACGCCAAGGAGAAATGACAAGATTTTTAAACCATTTAACATATTTAATGTGGCCAAAATAATCGCGAATTTGTTCCCACCGATTGAGCTTTTGAAGTCTGTACTAAATGACTCGGCCCCGGTAACGAGAGACGCGGCTTTTTGCTGCAAAAAGTATGAGTGTTTAAACTGGTTTTGTGAGGCTTTTAAAAAACGTACCTACTACGATGCTGCTGGTCCACAGAGCGTTTTAGTGTTGAATATGATTTTTGAAGTGAAACTTCTTTGGCATGCCATGGCATGGCAATATCGTCACGTCATGGAGTAAGGCGACGATTTTGGTATCTTTGAATCTTGCCAAAGATAACTAACTTGTTCGCATTGATGACTTCCTACGATATTTCGTTTTAAATTATACCTAAGTAGGTCAACTAATTTTTTTTATCGATCTTGCTCTGTAGAAGCATTTTAATATAATACATATTCTTAGCTTGTAATGAATATATAACGTTTGAAATCACTTTTAAATATGTATCAAATTAAACGGCCAATTTGAATGCTCCATTTATAGCGTTCGCTAATTTGTGTGGGCGACAGATTATACGTGTAATCTGTTAATCTTAAATGGTTGGTCTATTCGCTTTTGTTATAAATAACCTATAGGTTTGTTGTAAGTGCTTTGATACCGCCCACGTTCAGCGTGGTGATGGTTCACTTATGATGATTTTTGAAGTGATTTTTTTATAGTAAAATATTATGTATTTTCTTTGAAATTCCCTTTTTTAAATGTTTTTGAACAATGTGTGGTATTTTGACTGATATGTAGAAATTTCTTTGAAGTTCCCTTTTTTGAATCGTGCTTTAAAAAATTATTTATTGAAACGTAATTTTTGTAGTGTCTGCAGCTATTATCAGATGTTAGAAGTATATTATTGATATTATTTTTCATACTTATTGATATTGTTCGTTTACGTTTATAACAACAATTAGTCACTAATGAGAGCATTGTTAAGTTTTTACCGTGTTTATTTCAATAACGTGTTGTTGTTACATGTCTCTCTACATTATACTTTTGATTTGTTCACGTTGTTGTAACTTTCGTGTTTATTGCTGCTAGTATTAACAGCTTTCCCAAAAGGGAATTCAGTGACATGTTTATTATTTTTCCTTTTTTCACTTTAAATTTTCTGTTAATTTAAGTTTTTTGACGTGACAAACGTCTTATAATTCGATAAAGCCGGCTGCACGCACGAAAAAACATGACTCATGCGGCGTTACCTCGCTGAGGCGTTCCACGTAAGGCTTGAAGTGCAAGCGAGAGCGTGGAACGAGCGACAAAGAAGCACAATCGGACGTTGTCACGTTCAACTATCGTCAGTAAACCGACTTTACAGACAACCAATTTTTTTTATAAACTTAATGATCATAATGTGTTGTAAAAATATGTCGAAACATTAACAGTATCAAAAATAATTACTAAAATAGACCACTTGCAAAACGTTTTGTTCCGTTAGTTTGAATTTGAAAGTGGCTTACCTTGCCGCGAGAGTAATAAATTCAACAACAATTTCAACAGTTAAAATCTGCTTAACGGTAACGCTAACGCTTTTGCTACATTTGTGTCAATATTTAATGCTATAATAATTCCAAACATCATTATGTACATATTCACCTCCGTGCTAATTCTGAATGTCATCAAAACTATACACGTAAATCGCAAGAGAAATTTCAATTTTAACGACAAGGAATTAGGTCGCAATTCGTTTGAATAGATTAAGTATGAACCGTGCTCAAAATGGATTTTTTCTCTTTACGATTTCATGCAAGCAGACACCGCTGCCACGGCGGATACCTGCGGTCTGTTATATTATAATATAAAAGGAGTTTTATGTCATTGTAATAAGGTGCATAATTGCGTGCGTATAAATTTGCACGATTTTCTACAGCACGGAAGGCTTGAATTACCATTGGCTACTTTAAGTGGAATATGAGACGCGAGCGAGAGGTTATCAAAGTTGTTTTAGTGCCGGTTTTATTGTGTTGCTTTGCTAAAATTTATTTAGTTGTCTCATTTCATTCAGATTGCATTTATTGCTTTGAATTATACTGACTGGATTTTGTATGACTAGATTCTGGTCGATGTTTTGTAAAACATCATTCACTTCGGTAGATTTCGTCTCAAATAAAAAAGTAGGTAGTTAGAGTGAATCTGATTGATAAGTGGATACTAAATATTACATGTTCATTACGAGATTCATTCATAAGTAAAAACAGTACCTAAGTATACTATATAAGAACAAGAAGTTACATAACTCTGTACTACAAATACTAAAATAAACGAAGTAAAAGACGTTTAGGTATGTACGTTTACTCAAAGAAACCATGAAATATTCGTAAAGTAGGTACGTTTAGATCAATAACTCTGACGACATTTCATTTACATAGAAACGTAAAAACGTCGCCATTACCTTGGCATTGGTAAATAAAACAAGTAAATAAAATAGCGAATGCCCCACTGACCTTACAAAATTAGAAATCTCTGAATATTATTTGACGATTTCCGCGCAGCGCTAAGTCACGCGAACTCGGATTAAACGGTTGAACTATAAAAAATATAAAAATAGACGTTAATTATCGC
>CAJQZN010039580.1:0-23418 GCA_907164685.1 Colias eurytheme | reverse complement strand
AAGTAGAGATTTCAATGAATAAAAGGCACCCCAAGTTTTTGAAAAAAACTGATATTTCGACGGGTGACTTTTCGATTGAAAAAAATAAATTTTGAAGTAGATAAAAATAAAAGACCAAAAACTTGGTTTTTTGAATTTTTCACCTTTTTGAGGTTATGTGAAAAAATTGTGAATACAAAAGTTGTAGAACTTTTAATTACCTACAACTTTGCCATTGAAATTTTTTCTATAGGACTTGTAGTTTTGTCGGAAATCGAGAGAAACCATTTTTTTCTCTTAAAAGCTCCCCCCTCCCACTTCCCGAACTCGGATTGACCGTAATTTATTTTTCCTTACATTTTTATCATATTCCCCTTCTTATCTAATGGGTTTCATCCGACTGCGATTTTTTTTTGTTTCAAAAATTATCTACTCTAGTCTACATACAATCAGTACTTAATAAAAGTTTACTATAATTGTTATATAGTTTTTTCAGAAAACAAAGTGCGCACGCGCGGGCGGCCTCCGTTCATTGGGCGCGGATTTTTGAATTATTTGATATCAAAAAAATTGGTTGTTTGTTAAGTAGGTTTACGATCGAGATGTTTACGTGATAACATAATGCAGTGGCAGCGCTCGAGATGAGACGGGAGATCGGTCCGTCTCTCTCTCGTTATACCTGCGATCGCGCTCGTGAGGTTTTGGTGTAACACAAGTTTATGAACATGTCACCCGACTAAAACGATTTAAAAACGTTATCACGTTAAAAATTAAAAAAAATCAAAATTATTTCTTTCTTTCCTTTACATAAACAAATTTGTGATTGGAACACTCCTAGTAAGCAAATAAAATGCTTGTGTCAGGAGGAATACAATGCAAAAACATAAAAGAAAAGAAAGAATTTAATAAAAAAATATCGGTATCGGTTGATTTATTATCGGCGATACCGATATATCGGCTTGCCGATATATCGGCCGATATATCGGTATCGGTATCGGTATCGTTACATCCCTACTTTTTAGTTAATATAAATAAACTATCATAAAAAAAAACCTTCTAATAACTCTAAAATATAATTAAACTGTTCATTCATAAAATAATAAGAACTTATTACTAATTTTATCTAAATATAAATACAAATAATACAAAATTATAGATTCACGGAAGGATCATACTGTATGTTTACACGGCCAGCAAGATTACCGATGTCGCTCGTCACTAAAAATTTTCTAAGTAGAGGGTACTTAGAAAATTTTTATTAGGATTAAGGACTAACAATAAGTATTAAAACATATGTAGCGGTTTGTGGGCTTATGGTGCACAGAAAAACTTGAATGAGTTTATGATTGCATCAATGTAAATTAGATCATAAGAATTAATATTATGTTAAATAAATAAATAAAAAAAAAAAAAAAAAAAAAATTGTTGATTTATTGGTTTTATTTTCTTGCTTATAAACAAATAATCTTCTTTTTGACAACTACTTAGACATTATTAATAATTATTATTATTAAGTAATGTTTACTTTATTACAAAATAATACAGGTTATAAATAATCTTTAAAATAACAAAAAATATTGTTACTCTGAAAAAATGAAATGGTACTCAATAACGCGGACTACTGAATGGATTTAGATAGAATTTGATGCTGACGTAGATATTACGTCATGCCCAGAAATGAAAGGTAATATTTCTGAAAGAAGTTATAAACCCTAATTCTTCTCAGTCAAAGTCAAGAGTGGAAGATATCACTAATACAGTAAAACTGATGCGAAACTTTGGATGTTAATTTGTATATTTTTTTGTTAGTTGTTACTTAATCATGTCAAGACTACATTACCAATTTACACATAGGATACTTTTTATCCGAACTGAATACTTCTGTGGGATAAGACAGGATTCACGATATAATCTAATTCCACGCGGGCAAAGCCGCGGTCGGAATGATATTTTTTTAAATAAAAAAATTGTTTAAAAAAAACACAATATATTGACGCATGTATTTATTTTTTGCACTCTATTATAATTGTAATTATTCATTACAAATAATCAAAATAAAATAGCCAGAACAAAGTTAGGCCCTGGTAGGGTAGGTAGGCAGGTACAGCAATGTGAGACGAACACTGGCTTATTTATACCAATAATAATGTATTATAAACATTAAATTAAGTTTACTTTCTAACAACAAAAATACATAATATTAGCTAATGTGAAAGCGAATCAACCAATCATCCCACAAAAATGAAATGTGCACACAAATATTCATCCAAATCGGTTCATGTCATTAGGAGGAGTGACTGCAGCGCCATCTTCCGGGCCCAATTGTGTTTCCAGATCACCCAGGAACTCAATTTAATATACTTACACAAAATTTTTCGAAATGAAAACTCACATTACTATGTAAATATGAATATAAACCTGTTTTATTACTAAGCAATTTCCCGCACAGGTGTAGTAAGTATAAATGAAATAAATATCAACATCAAATTCTTTATACAACATACTTATCTACCACCTTCTAAGAAATGTAATTCTTGAAATTATTTCGTATTTTTTTTAAATTTAATTCTACTCCAATGAGCTCCTGTTCCATATTATGTCCACCATACTTCCACTAAGTTCACCATGATTTTTTATTTCTTTGCACTTTGTTGCTTTTTGCTAAAAATGGAATCATGCGATAAAACCAAGTAGAGCTTTGATAACATACATTTTTGACTGAATAAAGGTACTTACGAAGGAGTGGATGCATATTGTGAACAATCAGTGGGTTTATTTTCCTTCTGGATTCCGGATTTTTGATCAGATTATTTATGCTATAAATGAAAAAATCTTACACATTCGTTATGTACTTAAAACAGGGGTACATCGACAAACATCGTCTATAATACAATTATCATCAAATTTAAAATAAAACCAACTTACTTCATTAATTTGTTCCAACTGTGAGCATTCTTTTTCCTCCAACCTTTATGTTTCTTCTTCTTATTTTCTTTATTGTCCCCATTTGTCTCATTTTGTCTTATGGTGTTGTCACCCTTTTTTACGATTGCGCAAGCGACACAAGTTCCCCGTGTGACGGCCGTAGCGGGAATGACTCGTGCAGCGATCGGGGTAGGAAGGTACAAGGCGGCTCTCGCTATATTGGCTGGTCGCGCGCTAATTTCAAGTATTTCTTGTTTATTTCAAAACCATCGCATATTTCAAAATTCTAACACGGTAGACGTATAGGTTGTATATTTTATAGTTAATATCCAAAAAGTCGTAACTTTACGTTTGTTATTTTGAAGATGCCAGAGATTAAAAAAAAATAACAATGATAACTTTGTATTTTTTTTCTATCGAGAAAATATCATGGAATCATGTTTCTAAAACGGTAGACGTATTGTGTTACTATTGAACTTTCTTGTCAAGAATTTTCATCACGACAACTTTAATAATATAAAAATTACGAAGGTTTGAAAAGGGCCGTAAATGTTAGAAAAATTAATTCATCACCTTAAGATTCAGTGTCAATACTATAGCAATAGTTAAACGAGGCATATAAAGGTAGTTAATAAACAGTAAAAAGGTAAGGTACAATTTTCTATCAAGATATTTGCTATATTCCGAAAAATAAAGAAAGAAAATATATTATCATGTTACGACATTAATAGGCCCATAAAATTTAACAACCCATGTAATCTACTAACCTTTGAGCATATTTTAGGTTGGGTATTATTTAAATAATTAATTTATGTATTTAGATTATGATAGTTTTGTAAGATAATCATAGCATATCCATAACACTTATTAACAACTCAATAAGCACACATAAAAAAAACACATTTATACATAAAAAAAAACTATTGCAACGTACAAGACGGGCACAATTTAATTTTATTCAATCTTAAACACGCGCCATGAAAAACATGTCCACACTTGAAAGCCCACAGGCCGCCATCTTGAATTAAAAATTCATTTTGCAATGGCAACCCGCACAGCGAACAATCCAATATTTTATACATTTGAGTCATTATTTGTAATACATTGTTTAATTTTATTTGTGTGTTTGCTTGTTTTAATATACGTTCGTATACATTTTCTAGGCCCCAGTGTTGAGATGTCGCACTTACTATGAGCGGGAGTGCTGTATTATTTATATTTCCTTTGGAAGCTTCTTGGAGAAGAGAACACACCTAGAAAATAAATTAATTGAAATAAATAAATGAATATTATTGAAAGCAGTTTCATTTATTTTTTACTTTTCTACACAATAATTTGTTAAAATATTAGTCGTTAGTTACTTGGTAATAAAAATAAAAAAATGCTTTTATAGTCACTTATAGATTTTAAGATCTTTATATAAATAAATAGAAAGGAAACTATATTTTCGCAGCCGGCTTTTCCCGCACAGTCAAAGTAACTTCCCATGGAAATGAGATGGTAAAAAGAAGTCACTATTGTATACTAGCCTGTTAACTATCGGTAGACACAAAAATTGTACATATAATAGTCGCTACGATGCAATGTGAAATAAAAGTAAACAGAGACACAATCGCATTAATAATATTAGGATGTGCACATTCGCATAGAAACATTCTCTAAAATAATTACAATTATAATAGACCATAATATGCAAAAAATAACCGCCTCCTTGGTACAGTGGTTGACGCGCGAGCGTAACACCGAGGGGTCCTGGGTTCGATTCCCGGTGGAGACGAAGAAAAAAAATGTCTCGGTCTGGTAGGGACACAGAAGGCTGATCACCTACTTGTCCCTAAAGAAAATCGATCAGTGAAACAGATGTATAATGCATCTGCCCCTTACCCCACTAGGGGACACGGGACTTCACTTTTATATGCAAAAAATAGTATTTTATATTAATATGTAAGTACATTTATATTTACCTCCATCCTTGACTCTTCAAATTCATATGCACTATACAAAGTATCAACCAAAGGTATTGTGATCGTCACATCATATTTCTCATACAAGCACACCATTAAACTCGTATGATAAAACTTTATAGTGAGTGCGCTTCTATCTATTAAACTTCCATGTTTCTTCATCACTTTTATCGCATTTCTGCCCCCAATTGACTTGATTATTAACGCTCCTAGATCATCCCAACTCAACATATCTTTCACGGATATATTATCAAACTTTTTATTGCAATTTAGACATATATTAGCGTGTAAAGTCGCGTACAATTGTATAGCTCGATCCCAGGTATCCAACGTGAACTGTGGTAGGAACGAATGTAGCAAACTTTCGTCTAACATTTGCAACAATATCCGTAGAACATGCAACAAATCTTCATTCCGTCTCAAGTATAAAATTTTCTTCCACAAATACGGCATGCGTTTACACATTTCATAGCACTGCTCTTTAGTTTGACCCGACCATTGCCTCTCTATGAACTCGTCTATTAAATTCGAAAATACAGGCATTTGACTCGTCCGTATGTACGGCAAAGGGAAACCACATTCGCAGCCGATATTCATCAATTTCTGAGTCTTCACATTCGCAGATATGCATGAATCGACAAAATATTTATACAATACTTCATTGTTTATTATTAGCTCTAGCAACTCGCCTTTCCGCGACGTTGTGTTTAAATAAGTAAGGAATATATTGTTAGGTACAAATTTAGAATCGTCTAAAGCTCCTACGGATACGCAATATTGTTCTAATGAGAGCATTAGTTCATGTATTTCGTGTATATCACAGCTATAATCCTCTATGATGGAGGTTAAATTCGACAACTCTGACTCCTTATTGACTAAGCTTAACCTTGCATATTGATATAATAATTTACAAAATTTATCTTCCTTGCTCCTTTCTAAATTATTGTCTATTTCAATGGTTTCCTGACTAGATTCTTTAAATATAATATCATTGTTTAAAACTATAGGCGCATCTTCTAAAGTGTAATCGTCACGCGTTATCCATTTTGGGGCGTTTTCATTGTCTTGTAGCTGTCTTATAGGAGTGAGATCTTGTGTGTTTCTATCTGTGCCTAAATATTTCATTTTTTCTTCAAAATCCTCCCACTTCTCTTTTAATATCTTTTTGCTTGTGTTAAATTTACCAGACACAGTTTCACTGAGCCCCTTTAAAGCCTGTAACGCCTCCGGTGAAAGTGTATTGAAAAGATTGTCTTCACTATGCTTAGTATCAAAATTATCATCTAATAGTGATTGTGTATGATATGAGTTATCAACAACAAATATTCCAGACTTCAATTGAGTTGCTTCACTAGGTTTTAACTTTTCGATTTCATCTAGAAAGTCCTCAATAGATTTCAACAAACCATTGTTTCTCAGTTTCTCTTTTAATCCTACTAAAATATGCATTTTTATTGATAAATTGTTTTCTAGCAAATAATTCTTATACAAGGCACACAGTTCCCCACACAACACATATTTCTCATCAAGGTAGCATTTAACTAAAAATTTGTCAATTTTGATGAATTTCAAGCTTACAAATGATCCATTAGAAAGCCACACATATAAAATATCATGATAAAGTTTGCAATCAATAATATCACTGTAAGGACACCAAATAGTATCGCCCAAGTTGTGAATATTTAAAAAGTATAACGCGTGTTTATTATACGAAAAAATGGCACTATTCATTGAGTATATTCGCGAAAAATTAACAGACTGGCCTTCGGAACAATCAGTTGTGTTTTCAATATCAATGTTTTCATTTTCATATGATTCAACAGTGATAATCTTCATAGGCGGTTTGGCTAACACTTGTTTGAACTGATGTGTTCTACGGACCATGCCATCTATAGTTGCTTCCCAAACTCGAGACGAAGGCCTTGCGCAATAGATAAGTGTGTTCGAAAACTCGTCACCCACTACGAATCTTGCATCATCGTCAACTATATTATATTTCTTCACTTCTGTTATATCTTGGACATTATTTTCTGATGTTCCATTACTGATTGATTTCTCTGTGGTCACAAAGCATGCTCCGAATTCACCATCTCTAAGTTTCTGGCCGATCTGTCTGTATTGTTCTTGTGCCGTATTACATATATAGCAGCGAGTTAATGTTGAGACCAGTAGCATACAATCTCTTGTGTCCAGTTGGCATATTCGCGAATCTAAACTCATTATTGTTTGAGACGAGCTGTGGAACATTGTTTTTGCCTGAAAGTATATTAGAAAAAATGTTAATTTAAATATATTCCAATAAGCATAATAGCAGGAATAAAAATTATTTTTCTACATCCATATAAGTACTGTATTTCTGTTAAATAGAATTCAATTTTTACAAGCTTTATTTTTCAATTTATTAAATTAAAAACAAACTTATTTATTTCATAGCAATAAACATAATATCACTTACGATAAAACTCTGCAGCTGCAAAACTGATATTTTGCCAACATCATCCCCATTAAATAGCATATTTCGACTCCAGATCATAGCTGTAACCTCATTTCCTAGATGTTCTTTTGACGATGTTGTTGAATAATTTCTGCTCAACGTCTGATCACATTCTGTTACTGTAACCATGCCTTTGCCATTAGCAAAGCCGATGTGTTTCTCATCAGCTGATATGGCTAGCCGAGTAACTGGCCCATCCTGAAACATTTTAAGTTTTCTTTTAAAGTTTATACAAAATATTTTATTTACATACTGCTATTTAAACCTCTTGCGAATGGCAACTGAATTTACGATTTACACCTTATTAATAACCTTTGTAATGCAGGTAAAAAAATCACAAATAAAATATATTTTTCCTGCAAATCTATATTTTGTGACATACTCATGCAATGCAATGCAAACTGTCCTGAAATTAATTGAAATAATTCTATTTATAAACTTCTAGCTGTGCTCCGTAGTATTACCTGTAGTGCTCCGCTAGCCAGATGATATAAAAGGCCTATGCCTTCCTCAGTGAATAGGCTTACTAACACCGAAATAATTATTCAAATCAGACCAGTAGTTCCCGTGATTAGCGCGTTCAAACAAATAAACAAAATCTTCAGCTTTATAATATTAGTATAGATAATAACCATACAACAAGTTATATAGTAATAATTAAATTATAGTGGTGTCTGTTACAACAGTAACAACTCTTGAAGAGTATAAAAATCATATAAAACTAAATGTTTAAAAAATGTTATAAAACTAAATTTCATTTTAGTGTAAGCATGTCTTGACAGCCTAAAAAATTGTTGTTTGTAGACCACCTTCACTTATTTCTCTGCAGTTAGTATATTATGTTATACACTCTCATCAAATAATTAGTTATTATTATGATATATATTGTACCTTATTAGGAATAAGTTGTATGAATTCACAAGGCCATCTGTTAAAAACATAAATCCCTCCGCTTGTTGCTCCAAATGCAATCAAAGACTTTGATACATCAAAGCAAGTATACTGAAAAATAAAAACATTTTTTTGTACTTATTTATACTATAGTTTTTTTTTATCAATAAATTAGGTTCTCAATACAATAATTACTTTAAATGTTTTATTTGAGTCTCTAACAAAATTGCCTTTCAAGTCTTTTTCTGATCTTATAGGTAGTTGAATTTGATAAAACTGTGTAGATATAACTGTAAATACAAAAGGAGTAAAACCTTCTTGGAGTTAAAAAAAAATCTCTTCTTTGTAAAAGACTGAATAAACAATACAATAAACACTATAGAATACTGATTGAATACTTTATGCTCTAGCAGCTTTGTGTAACTTTTATTATAAAAACAAATACATGTACAATGCAACACAATAAACAGGAAAAAATATAGGTAAATAAATTACTTGTAAGAGCACAGAATTCCAAAAATTATATCTACAATTTATAGTTCTATTGAGTAAGTAAATTAATTTAAGTACTTTTTTTACTAATTTAGGTGTACCTATATAATTTTTATCTTAGAGATAAAACTATACAGAGGCTTATCTTATAATTACTATTTTTTTAAAGTTGTTTTATTATGTTGCTAAGAAATTTGCATTTAAATATAGAACATTTAAATACGATCTCAAATGTTAGATAAAAATCACTTGTTTTAACCTTGATGATGGTCTATTATCCACTCAAGTGCGGGAGCCATTTTGCAAAAATCGGGTCTTGTGCGAAACCGGCTCCCGGTGCCGCCGCAGTTGGGGTTTTTGGCGGTCCAATATTTTTTTAAAGTCGACTCAGATTCCTTTATCAATAGCACATTTGCAAGTATATAATGTATGTTCATAGATAATAAAATAGTCTATGCCTTGTCAAAACATGGTAACATTTAAATAAATAAAAACAACTTGTAAGTCAAAGCAAATGTACCCTTGTAATTTTTGTTACATTTTGTCTGCTAATAAAAAATTAAAACAGCTGTTCAGTGAGATTTTAATATTTATTGATCCTTTGTTACACTCTTCTTACGAGAAAATAAAAACATCATACCCTCCCATACATTTTTTTTACACATTCTTTGTTTATTTTTTTGTACAAAAAACTACCTACTCAATGTGTCATGAAAAGTGGGCCACTTAAATCATGTGGTTATGTTGTTATCTTGATTTATAGCTAGCCTGTTCTTTCCTTAACATGTCATATAAGTTAGAAAGAGGAAGGTTATTAGACCGTTTTATAAAGCGAACGCAAAACCCACGACTGTTGATCGACCGGGAGCCGGTCGCAACGCACAAGCCCCTGAATGTGGATCGACCGGCTCCCGGTCGTTCAGCACTTGAGTGGTTATTAATTATATTCTATTTGTAAAACATTGTCCTATTAGAGAGACCTGTGTATGTTTTGAATAACTGCCAAATATATTGATAGAAACTAACCTTAATTCGTTGAATATTCTTGATGGGAAAATTTACACTTTCTGTAATATCTGGTAGTTCCTGGAGGAGAAAGGGTCGTAATTTGGAGACAGACATGATTTATTAGCACATTTTCTTTTATAAAGTTAACAATTAAATGATCCTTTAGTTAATAAAAATATAAACAATTTCTTAACAAAATATAGGTTTATATTTTTCATGAGTTCGCTAATCGCGACAGTAATTTTCTGAATGTGAATTTGACTTTAATTTTAAATGTCATAGAGCCACAGATTATCAAAATTCAAAACTATACTTAAGTGGCAATACCAATACAGATAATGAAGTATATTGAATTTTGCTATTTAAAAATCGTAAAATACCTAACCATTCTATTTAAATTAAATATTATTCTTGTTTAAAATACACACGTGTCAACTGAAACTACACATCTAAAAATAAACGCATATTTTTATGTTTATAAGATTGATGATTAGTTTCGTTTGGAAGTTGTTTATTAAATTAGGATTTTGTAAATGAAAAAACAAACAAAACGCTTTTGATCTTACATACATCTTTATTACCATAATTATGTAAACTAAATAAAATTAATGATTACATGTTACACTAATAATAAAAATTGAACAATAAAAATAATATTATTTAAACGACTTTTAAATAAATGTGTATAGTATCTACTCCAACTTCATTTTCAGCAATGCATCGATAAGTGCCTTCGTTTCTTCTCGATATATTTTTCAGCACGTAGTTAAGACTTCCAGTGGAATGTCCACTGAAAAACAGAACAGAATTTTAACATCAACATTTTCCTCCTGTGAGAAATTATTAGCTAATATTACTTACACCGTTAAAACTGTTATATTGCTGTTAGGTGCAATAAATTCCCATCTCGTTGCTGGCATCGGATTTCCCAGGCCAATAATACAATCTAAATACACAGTTGATCCGGCTTTTGAAGTGATGTTATTGGAAATAGGTGGGTCTATGTATGGTGATACTAAAATGTAAAGATGTAACTATAATGATGTAATCTTAATAATACAATATTATTATTTATCCATGTATAATAATAACCTATATACAAAATAATGTAAGTACATAATAAAGGTTTTATTTAAAATTATGAAATATGAATTAAATCGCTATTATTCAATAGTTATTTATCTTACCCCAAACGTTGACGTTTACAGTACGTATCGCTTTTCCCATAGAGTTTTCTGCGATACAATGGTACATACCAGAGTCATTAGCTTTTGCTGTAAATCTAGAAAAATAAATACACAATATTACTGCCAAAAATAATAAGAAAAAAGTTGAAGTAAAATATTCATTCAATAGTATGCAAACCAAGTTTTTATTATATAGCAGCTGCCTAATTTTTATTGCTTTAAAAACTTGC
This sequence comes from Colias eurytheme, assembly GCA_907164685.1. Lineage (NCBI taxonomy): Eukaryota > Metazoa > Arthropoda > Insecta > Lepidoptera > Pieridae > Colias > Colias eurytheme. Next base: position 12,248 of record CAJQZN010039580.1, on the reverse strand, counting down.
ATAATAATTTTTGGAGGCTGCAATGATAAAGAGTAGGTAAAATATGCAACAACTTACAAAATTAACTTTGCGAGCGATACAAACCTAATACAATTATATTAAGTATAATTGAGTTATTTTTTTGAAATTGCAAGCAATCCAACAATCTTCACACCGTAGGCATCGCTCCAACACAAATAATTAATATCCACATATTTTACCTGTGCGTGTTTCTATCATCTGTGTAGTGCCCGTCGTCGAAGGATATAATCACGTCATCCTGGTACATGTCCCAGTGTACTTGAGCGTTGGGAACAGCATCCACATCACAAGACAGAGCTACTAGATCTCCTTGCTTGGCTATCACATTTTCATCCTTATTCCTTATTTTTGGTGGAACTGTAAAAATAGTAAATAGGATTTATTAGTTGGTTTCCAGGCGTATCTGAGATAACACATGGCAACATTTATGTTATTTTAAAACCCATACTCCACAGCGTTCGAACTTCGAGTCACAAAAGAAAAAAGAAAACATAATTTTTGAATTAAGAACCTTCTTAATTTTTAGAGCATGTAAAATTTGCATCGTATCGATGTTTTGATATTTGAATTAAGCAGTAACTAGCTGTACATAATTATTATGAAATAAAATTACGTTTTCTTTGCTGTGTTAATATTGTGGAACTTACACTGTACTCTAATAGTAACTTGTTGACTATCAACACCCATTATGTTCGTCGCTTCACATACAAAGACGCCAGCATTGAAAATTTGTGCCGATGGTATTTTTATAATATTTTCTTCTACATGAACGCCATCAGGTATGTCTAAATAATCATAATCATTTTCCTTTTTGTACTTCCACGTTATTTTGGGCTCCGGTTTTCCTTTAAGAACACTGAAAGAATAAATGATATTTTTTTGCGTAATTAATATAATAAAACATTGGAAGTACCGTATACCACTAGATAGCCTAATCTGACAAAACTTTAATTGCTGTTAACAAAACCTAATGTCGTTTCGTTGCTACCTTGTTTTTTTTTTGCACGGCTCATAATGCTATGCGATCGAAAAAAAATGTTTTGCATTGGTTCCGAAACTTTTTAATTAGGTAATTACCTACTCGATTGGTAATCTACGTAATCTTCTAAATCAGCACACCGATTTAAATTTATGAAAAACGATTGTTTACGTAAAAACTATAATTACTTAATTTACTTTTTTTATTATTATCTTTAGCCTTTATATCTAATATACGGAGCATCGATTTATTGATAACGAAAAACTAAAATTATTTTATTTTTTCGTCGAACGTAATATGAGCGCTAACTATGTCGAGTCGTGCATTTTTATATTTTCCAAAATATACCTATATTAAATATTAGGAAACAATATCAAAGTTCTATTTTAAATTATTAAAACTACTATTAATGTTTTGTTCGTTATTTGTTATTTAACTTACGTGCAATTTTGTTGAGTCCAATCACCTGGTTTTAAAACTATTTCACTATCTAGTAATTTAATTTCCGGTGCATCTGAAAAGTTGAAATTATCTATTATGTAAGATTATAGGGTATTCTAATATTTATAGGACATAACAAAGACAAATCAAACGATTAAAACACACGTGGGTGACCCGGTAATGGTGCTTTTCCACTAATAATGTGCGAGGATGTATAGCGAGAAATGTGTTTGTAATCATATCACTTCATTAAGTTTGAAGTATAGCGTTTAGCGTTTGAAGCGATACTATTGGTTATTTACAAACATAATAATATTATTCCCGCTACACATCCTTGCACATTATGGGTGAAATATATCACCCAAAGTAAGCATGTCTGCTTACTATATATGCGTACAAGTTACAAACTACATTATTATTTGCGCGCTAAGAAATTTATATTATTGAGATTGTTGGAGTTTAGTTCGTTAATTAATACATTCCTTAAATAAAAGAGAAGCACTATAATTATTCGTAAATATTAAGTTTTACATAGGTAGTTACTAATTATTATTTCTCGTTAGAACAACCTATATTAACAGTAACAAATCGTTCTAACACTATGTTTTACCTAAGCCAGTAACATATACTGTGGCTCCAAAGCTTCTAAACTCCGCATCATTTCGTATCTCACAAATGTATTCGCCCGTATTGTTCAAACTCATCTCTTTTATTAATAACAAATGTTCATCCGGTATCAATTCTATATCATCATTGCCTTGAACTTCTGTCCCATTATGGTACCATTTTATCTCTGCTTCTGGATAAGCGTTTACCTCGCAAAGCAGCCTCCCTTCTTCTCCGTATTCCACTGTTATATCTGTGAATAACGTTTGTTATTAGACAATGGGTTAGATCGACCATAATTATTAATTAACTAGCTGTGTCGTATTACACGTTATAGTCACACGAATAAAAATAAGAAAAAGATAAGAAGGTGCTATCACTGAAAAAATAATTAAGGATAAAAATAACTGTCCAAAATACTTTGGTAGGTTGCAAATGATGTCGAAAAAACTTAAAAAATCCAGAACGTTATTTTTTTTAAAGCATACAAACATTTGAACATTTCATATTCGATTCTGTTTAATATATACCTGAAGGATATTGCAGGACTTCAAATGTAAAGGTTCTGTTGATGAAAACCTCAATAGAGTGTTCAGCTGTGTCCACTGCGTTTTTTGCCTTGCACGAAACAGTACCATTCCTTGTTGCGTTATCTATTTTCACATAACTAATGTATGTAGAAGGGATTTCAAGAAGAGCTGTCTGCAAATAATTATTTTTATTTATTTGATTTATTTCAGATAATTGAAATATCCATATAATTGTTAGTATCTTGTTACCTTATAAATATGTTAGTATTATAATTACACAATTAATTATTATTAACAATACTATTTTAAATCACAATCTGCTTGAGACATGGATTTTAATCCAATGTCTCAAGACATAATTATAATTAATGGTATATATCAAAATAAACAAAAAAATTTAAGATAACGATCAAATATTACGAAGCACTTTAAAAAATACAACATAGATGTTTTTAATAAATATGAAGATTAGTACTTCTGAAGGTAGTTTTTCACCCTGATCATCTTCCCACCAGACATCAGGACTTGGAAAACTTTCAACTTTACAGGCGAAAGTAGCATTCAGACCAAAATCCAGTAGAATGGAATTTGGATCGATTATTTCTGTTTCTGGAGGAATCCATTCTGTGACCATTTCTGCAAAAAATACAAAAATACATGCAATTTATTTATACAAGTATATTAAGGAGTTAGGTAACGTATATATGTATATTTTATTTAGTATATTAAAATACCTGGTTGTTGAGGGTCCAAATTCTTTGTAAGACCATTAATACTTTGTCCATTTGATTGTAGCGAGCCCCTTAACTGAAAATAAATAGATATTTATAATCAAAATGCGACACCGTACAAAAATAAATTTGATCTACTATAAGACGGAACGTATACAAATAAATATATCTGTGTGGAAATTGAATTTATCCTATTACTTATACTTATACTCACAGCTAGCCTGAACGACTTTCCTAGTTCAAACAAATGAGTTGCCATGTATAATCCCTTATTTTTGTCAATTTGTTCCAATTTTAACGTCTTTATTTCATTCGGTTTAATAATATGTACGTCTACACTAGTTAATTCTATGGATGTGTCTGGCAGCTCCAGTAGGATATAACTAGTAGTACCTGAAAAGTAATACGTAATAAGTACTTAATTTATTTACCACCGAATTTCAAGAAAAGAAGGAGGAGGAGTTTGCCTGTATATTTTGAACAGGTTCCGTCCGGGGATATAAAGCAAAATTGAAAATGTAGCCTATACCTGTGTACCTATGTAGATTTCAGTTGGTGAAAGAATTTTCAAAATCTGTTATACAGTTACAGAGCTTATTTAGTAAGCACAAATAGAGTTTAGTCGCACACGAGCCACTCGCGACAGACAAGCGCTGCTACAAGAAGTTAGAAGCGAGTAGCGGCCACCGGCGTCAACCGTGTGCAGCGAGTCCATATAAAATGTATGAAAAGTACAGGAAATATGCCGGTGTCCGGTCGCCCGTGTACTGCCCTAAATGTTTCCTGTGTGGATATTTTTACTTACCCGGTAGAGGTCTATTAGAAGTTTCATTAAGACTTCTGGGAGATTTCGGTGAAAATCCATATTTGAATTGCAACTCTGTATGTGCTAGAAATGTGACAACAGCATACCCTCTGCATTGGGCCTCAACAAAATAATCTCCTTTTGGTGGCTCCACTATGAGAAGAACCTTAAATAAATGAATAATGTTCTTATCCTTAATGTTTAAATACGAAAATGTGTTTATTTGTTCCCCCTTTTAAGGCTGGAGATAATGAAGAAGCTAGAGATTGATAGGCTACTTTTTGCGATTATTATATCATTCCCAAGGACCTTCTATAACAAATTGTTAATGAATTCATATTGCCTGTAAAAAATCTCATTTTTAAAAGGCCTAAACCAGAAAGGTATCGACTACCACCATAGGTAGCGGTATCTCGATGGGTACGCGATTCAATCTCACGTAGTAGATTATAGCGCACGAAGTTGTTTGCAATGCTAACTAAGCATTAACGTATAACCGAAGTATTTATTATTTATCTACCCTCATCTAATGGTAGGTTAAAGCACCCGTGACCCGCGCTTTCCGCGTTAGCCACAGTCAGTGCCAGGTCGTCATTGGGAACAGTCGTTAGTTCTCATTAGGAAACCATTGTAACGTCGCGCATCCATAGTAGCTTATATTGAAGCGTGTGGTGCTTGTTACCTACACGGCCTACACCTACCTCCTAGATCATTTGGCGACGGTTTGGCAACCTCGCCAAGTTGGACATTTAAAATGCTTGGACATAATATAACGTAGTCATGGCGTTTTAGTTTTAGTGAAGCAGAATTTATTGGGATACAATTCGTGAAATGTCGAACAGTTGTAACTTTTCAGTAGGTTTTACATACCTACGTGAAAAAACAGCCATAGGACCGAATCCAAATAAGGAAAGGGAATAAGTTCGGTTATTGTTTTCATGAATGAACATTGAATGAACATCAAATAACTCCGTTTTAGTTTAGTTATTTGTAGCCTGCCGGAAGGGCATTGCCTTTGGCATTGCTCACTAAAAAGTTTGTATGTTATCAATTGGGAATTCTCAAGGGCTGCGTATCTACACTGAATGTATTTATTGTTTATACTGCATTTTATTATTTTATTACTGGCGGAATTCTCGAATCCTACTTATAAAATTTAATATCTAACACGTCCTTTATTTATAGGTACATATAATATAGATAAAAATAGTATAGAATACCTTTGCATGCCCTGTGCTTATAACTTTTTCAATATTTGGATTTTTCTCTTGGAAACTGTTTAACATTTGCAAATCTGGATAATCTCCTGACACGCCGATCATAATAGCCGAAGTATAAGCATCCACAGAAAACTAAAACATTCATAAATATTAAAAATATTCATAATAATGCGTATTATTTAACTCCATATTCAACTTCACATATAATCTATAAATTAATAATGCATATATGATATATCTATATTAAATATAAGGACTAACCGAAAACCGTTTGTTTCCATAAATTTCCTCGCGAGTTCGCATTTCGGTCCAATCAGTTCTCATGATTTCCTTCATGTATATAAAGGCCTGTAATGTAATAGATTAAGTAGTACATAATATTATGTAAATTTACTAGCTAACCCAACAAATATTCTGCTAAAACACCGTTCCGAGTACGTACGAACGCGAACATGCATGCATAACGTCAAAGTGTTCGTCTCGCGATACCAAGAAGCTTATATCTAATACCCTGGAGATTTCAGTAAGAACATTTTACTTGTAACAAGAAAATATGACGTTGAATGACGCCTATATGTTTTTTTATCCCTTTCACACCTAGGTAGTTAAAGGGATAAAAAACATACAGGCGTCATTCAAGGTCTTATTTTCTTGTTACAAGTTAATGTTCATACTGAAATCTCCAGTGTATTAGATATGTGATTAGATTTGTATGGGAACTAACTTTTTCTAAGTAATAATGTCGTCATACTCTTGATGACGATACGAATACTGTGACGATAGTTTTGGAAATACAAGAAAAAATTTATAAAAATCGGTCAAGCCATTTCAAAGGAGTTGGGTGACAAATTATACGAGAATAATTTTAACGTAATTATGCAATTGTTCTCGTCAATATTTGAGGACAATTTTCACACACGGCACGATCTGATCCCATACTATGCTTTCGCTTGTGTTATGGAAACCAGATGGCTTATAAACAAACATATTATATAATTTTGAAATACCTAAATACTTTTAGAGATAAATTAACACCTAGACACAGAGCAAACATCTATGATCATCACGCAAATGTTTGCCCTGGGTGGGGATCGAACCACAGGATCGAACCGACGACCTCTGGCTTGGAATGCAAGTTGACTACCAACCAAGCCGGTCAATCAATGAGTAGTCTTTGTTTGCGAAAGGAAGTTCTATGACCCGCGATTAAATAAAATGTTACTTATCTATTAACAATACATTTGTTGTATATTTTCCAACAAATTGAAACAGTATTGCGGAATTCAGTTGAAATGAATATTACTTCCTGGTAGAAGAATTTGCTGATATGAAAATTATCAATTTTACTCGCGATAAGACTGAATAAACAATTTAAAAGTTTAAATTGTTTATCGTCAAAATAATGGTATGATTAAAATCATTATTTATGCTCTTAATTAAACCATTAAGAAGAAACTGTAGATTTGAGAAAAAAAAATATTTACTCCTTAATATCACAGCTCCGTCCGGATAACTTAAATATTATTATGTTATTTTTTATTATGCAACTTTCTAATGGTAAAGTAAAGATGCAGATGCTTTAAAATCGAATATTTTTACTTTAACTTCAAAAATATAATTTTTTTAAGATCTCTCTAATGTTTGTAGATCAGTATTAGTAGGTAGATGATTTAACTACAAAAATATCATTTTATTTAAAGAATAGGTAGATATTAGATTTACTTACATTGCGTAAACTCGATAGATCGAAGTAATAAACTGCACCGGCGCAAGACTTTGCCACTTCGTGGAAAATGTCGAAATTGTCGGCTGGGTCGCATTTGTCACTTAGGAATATGAATACCTACAAAAATCAATTATATAAAAAATAAAGTTACATTAAGCCGGGTACTCACATTCCTGCCGCAGGCAATATTGGAATTGAACCCTAAATTAGCAAACTGTCATGACTCATGTGTATAGGCAAGCGGGGGCAACTTAGAGAACAGGTGAAATTTCTCCGACCGCCGACCAACAGAGATTGTTCTTATATTGCCCATGCAGCAGGCACGTGAGTAGGCTTATGAGAGCTTATTTAACACATATAATTGTGAAATAAATAAAAAAAACTAATACACTAGGCACGACTACCTACTACGACACTAGCATCGCTTGCGAATTCGAACTAGTAAGTAGTTCCTGAGATTAGCCCGTTGAAAAAACAAACCTCTTCAGTTTTGGAATCTCTACTAGAGTAAGATCCCAGAGCCGCCAGACCTCACCTATTTTCTGACGGATGAAATGTGGACGATTGGGTAGTGTTTTATGTGCTACCATCATACGTCTATCCTTAATTTTATTAACCCTAAATTTGAATTAATTTTTCAATTCGAAATCATAGTTCCTGCGATTATCGCGCTCATACAAACTGTTCAGCTTTAATATACTTGTATAGATACAAATAACTAACCTGACTTTGTTGACTTCTACATAAAGTTTCTATTGTACCCAACTTATTAGTATCTTCAGGTCTAGCGTCTGTGAAAAGAAATATATAAGAGCTTGACTTGCTCCGTTGTAATGCCATTTCTAAAGCTGTTAGTGATTTTTCAGGACAATCATGTCCTCCAGTCGCTTCCATTATATCTATAAAGCTCATTAAATCACGACCAGATGACGCCATTATCGGAGGACCTATAACTGCAACAAAATAATGATTATTATATTTACTCAAGGTGCAACTTCTTTGGTTTATTTATTACTAGCGGTCCGCCCCGGCTTCGCCCGTGGTACATATGAAAAATAGATGTTGGCCGATTCTCAGACTTACCCGATATGCACAGAAAATTTCATGAGAATCGGTCCACCCGTTTCGGAGGAGTATGCAGACTAACATTGTGACACGAGAATTTTATATATAAGATTATTGTATTCATCAAAGTGAAAACTAAAACATTTATTGAAGTGGTCTCCTGTAGGCGCGTTGAGGTTAAACTTTCAAGGTCGCGTCATGGCAATACCGTCACGTCATGAAGTAAGGCGACGATTTTGGTATCTCTTGTCAAAGAAGTTTCACTTTTGACACTTGTGCTCGGCTCGGCACACACGCTTTTTTCACATGCTTTGCATGCTTTTGCAATCGTCACATTCGTAGTTATTTCCTACTATCTCGAAAAGAATCGTCACTACTGCATCTATTCTAAAGTGAAAAGAAGTGTCTTTTCCTTTACACGATTTATTAACTACTTAATTATATAATTTTGAAAAAATATTGATCAGTAGGAAGCCTATGGTCATCAAAGTTATGGTAGATTTTCATTTATGAACATACCTACATTTTTAAAACTGTCACCTATTAAAAGATCGCTTCTTCATTTATTCAAATACTAGCTTTCCGCCCGCGGCTTCGCCCACGCAGTTAAAGAAAAACCCGCATAGTTCCCGTTCCCGTGGGATTCCCGGGATTGCGTCATTTTCCCGGGATAAAAAGTAGCCTATGTCCTTTCTCGGGTATCAAAATATCTCCATACCAAATTTCATGCAAATTGGTTCAATAGTTTAGGCGTTATTGAGTAACAGACAGACAGACAGAGTTACTTTCGCATTTATAATATTAGTATGGATTATTATTTTGAAAGTTCTTAGTTTAAATGTCCTAAACTTTAGCACTTTAGGAAATATCAAGGGGTGCAGCTACTAGCTATCATTCGTATCAATGATAGGTACTGGCAATAGTGAAACCGACAGCTAAAAAAACCGCTAACTTATCGCATGTAAAAACCAGCATGGAAAACGGAATTGCAAAAATATAGTTGACATAATTGTGTAGGTACCTATCTTGCCAATTTTCCTGTACGGTTACCTAACAGAGCTTTCTACAATTATTAACCAAAACTTTCATATTTATTTTCGCTCGTTATAGAATCTATAAAATCTTATCTATCACACACTCACCAACCACCAACTTTGCCCACTTTGTCTAAAACCTTATAAATTATATAAGTACTAAAACGTTCCTCTTCACTCTATCTATTACAAAACGGCATCAAAATCCGTTGCGTAGTTTTAATGATATAAGCATACAAAGGGACAGAGAAAGCGACTTTGTTTTATAGTATGTACTTAGGTACCTAGAGATAATATTAAGCACATACCAGGATTGTTGAATGGTAATAACATGAATTCATAATCCACATCACGAATTCCACGTAATGCTATTTTGATATTCGATTTTATGATATTCACTTCTTCTCTCATAGAATTTGTAGTATCTATCACTAGGGTCACTCCTTTAGCACTAATTGCTAAAGGTATACACAAAATAAATATTAAATACGCTGCCATTATTTTTATCTGCAGCACTATAAAGTCCAGAAACGAATGGATAGTGCAACAATTTCTCTGTACGATATCTATCGCTTTGTTAAGGGCAGTATCTATTATATTTATTAGTTAATTTATTCAATATTTTGTATGTTGTTTGTATTGTAATGTTTATAAATAGGAAAAGCTAGCGACAGCACAGGTACTGTGTTTATTTTTACCTGTCTTGAAGTAAAATGTTTAAGTTGCCTTTTTATAATCGACGTAGAGCTTTTATGAAAAGTATTATTTTTTTAGTAATCAATGGAATTATTTGAAAAATTACAAAGTTAATTTTGTATTTTTTTCTAGTAGATTCACTTTAGGTTCATAAGTCCTCTGTTCAATGTTTCAAAGAAGAACCGAAAACATGTTTAGCTTTAAAACCTAAAAACACCTAAGTTAATTTTCATATAACAAATATACAAAAAAAAAACACTTCTCATTTAATGAAATAAAATAATTTAATAATAAGCAATGAACGCCTCTTAATGAAATTAGCAACAAACTTGAACATTGATAAGATTATTAACTTACAATGTAATTAATTGCGAGGGCATTCTACATGCGCTAACTTTTAACGTTATGTACCTATTCGCACGAGGATCGTATAGCAATAAACTAATTAAAATGCCCATTAATTATTATTATGTTATTTTAATATCATCAATGTCTTATCATTGTAACTAGTGAAGAATAAAAGAAAGTTCAAGGAATATTTCTACCGTTGTTATTACATGTTTTTTCTTCATTTTATTGGGTAATCGAGTCCATTAATTAAAATCATTTACACCCTATTTTATTTATCACTTCATAGTATAAAACAAAATCGCTTTCTCTGTCCCTATATCCCTATGTCCCTTTGTACGCTTAAATCTTTGAATCTGCACAACGGATTTTGATGCGGTTTTTGAAGTGAAAACTTCTTTACATGCTGAACGTTAATAATCAAGTTTTCACTTCTGCCGGCACTCCCGGAGTGCAACCCGTCTTTTTTTTTAATAGATAGAGTGATTCAAGAGGAAGGTTTATATGTATAATAACACCCATTAAATAGTGGAGAAGTACTGTTATTAATTTTGAGGTTTCTAATGTGATGTCGTAAAAAATTATTTTTTTTCCGCTTACATTGCAAACGCAGGCTGAACCCTACGAGTTTTATCAAAATAATGTACTAAGTATTATACATATTGAAAAGGTCTACAGAAAAGTCCGCGATGGTATATGTCTATCTCTTATGGATAACCCACAATAACTTTTTTTTGTCATTTACTTTTTACGAGGCTAATTTTCGAAGCGATTTTAACCAATACTGCATTAATCCTTAACCAATTAAATACCTGTTCCACACACGTATTTTTGATACTACACAGGTGCAACATTAAGATTCAATATGCATGATTTTTTGAAGTTAAATCTTCTTTAGCGGCGTTGTGCACTTTTTCTGTAATGGGTAGGTATAAAATCTTTAATTCGCGTCAGGACATGTGACCTGATCGAAAAAGCGTAAGACGGATACCATTCCAAAATATCAAACATGCTCAACGTTAATAATCAAGTTTTCACTTCTGCCGGCACTCCCGGAGTGCAACCCGTCTTTTTTTTAATTATATTTGTAGAGGTACTTACTACTTTCTCAAATATATTGTGTAGGTCGTTGGTTTATGGATCGGAAAAACTTGAATAAGATTATTCGAATGATTTCTGTAAACGCTTATAACATCTATGTAATAAATAAATAATATTATTATCAGAAATGTTCTAGTTCACTCCAAAATCATCTACGTTATTTATCTGATAGTTACTTAAACGGTATTTCCACCACCACTTCCTTTTGAGTTCGACGCCTGATATGATATTTTTATAATTTTAATGTATTTCCCTTTTCAGTCAACTCACTGAAATACTTTCATTGCAAATGTTACTTACTTTTAATAAATATAAAACTAAAAACACGCGGTAGGTAATGATACACTCATGAATATAATATTGTATTGTTACCGAACCCTGAAAGTGTACAAAGTTTGAATTAATCTGTCCGTAAAAAGTGGGTAAAAAACGAGATCCTTACTACAAACTTTGAACAAACTTTGAATTACAAATTATTATGCCTTATAAAAGTAGGCCAAAATTGAGTCTTAAGAAGTCGGTTACAAATAAACACACTGACACACACACAGGAGAAGCTTTAAAAGCGTTTTAAAAAGTACCTACTTTTACAATTTTTAAACCTCAGACCATCTTGGTAACTTTGATTAAACTTTGCGTTAAATAACGGTTTCATTTTTGATGTAGGAGTAATTTGTGATTTGCTATAATGTGTACTTAATATAATAACATCAGTTATTTGAAAAAATTAATACTTTCTTTAAAATAACAAAAGAGTAATTATTGTCCATATGTCTTAAATATGAGACATTTTAATTATTAGAAAGAGAATCATACTCATATTATTTTTAGCTTTGGTTAAAGATAACGTTATAATAATAATATTAATTTACAAGGGCAAAAGATAAACAGTGCAATATAGACTCATCAGCCAGTATACCTACACGTATAAAGTTTTGCTCCGCC
>CAJQZN010039577.1:13241-36010 GCA_907164685.1 Colias eurytheme | reverse complement strand
CACTGGCAGATGTAGTCGCGCACCTTCGCCTTCTTGTTCAGGTGGTGACGGTCCCTGCAACGGATGCGTACGGGACACGTTTAGAATATAACTAGATTTCCGCCCGCGGCTTCGTTTTCAAAGGAAAACCTACATAGTTCCCGATCCCGTGGGATTTCCAGGATAAAACCTATCCTATGTGTTAATCCAAGTTACCCTGTATATGTATACTAAATTTCATTGTAATCGGTTCAGTAGTATTTGCGTGAAAGAGAAACAAACACACACACACACACACACATCCTCACAAAACCTTTGCATTTATAATATTAGTAGGATTGGATATCTTTATTGTAGAACAAAAAAATAAGTTTTTGCCGTGTTATGAAGAAATACAAAAATGCTATGCTAATTACTCGTTAAAAATGTCGCTTTCTAAATTCTAATAGTGAAAAAATAATAATAAAATCAATTGATTAATTTTTTGTCAAAAAATCGAAATAACAACAAAAAAAAATCTTGCCTCTTGAAAACATGTACTATGACTACTACTTTCTTTTGTGAAATCAAAAAAAAATACTTTTATTGTATTATTTTATATCTAAATCTACATACACATGCTAAAATGAACATCCAACCGGACAATACTAATCAAAAACACACTCACCTATGCTGCACCATATTCGAGTATCTCCGGAAGGTGTCATCGCAAACGGTACACTTGACGGGCGCGTGTCCCGTGTGCACGTTGCGGTGCTCGTTCAGTTTCTGCCGGGTGATAAACCGCTTCTGGCATATCTCGCACCTGGAAAAGGATTTCAACTTTTCTTAGATGGCGAATATTTTTTTGACGTGACAACGTCTTATAATTCGATAGAGCCGGCTGCACGCACGAAAAAACATGACTCATGCGGCGTTACCTCGCTCTGAGGCGTTCCATGTAAGGCTTGAAGTGCAAGCGAGAGCGCGGAACGAGCGACAAAGAAGCACAATCGGACGTTGTCACGTTCAACTATCGTCAGTAAACCGACTTTACAGACAACCAATTTTCTATTTAAAGCTTGTTGCTGCGATTTGTCTCCATCATGCTTGAGACAATAAACGGCATATTGGACATATCATTATTGGCATGCACGGTATGTGACCTGTGTCACATCCTCATTGTAAGATGGTGAATTTTTTTTTTCTATTTATTATCAGTAAATCAACAGACAAAACCAGTCAATAGTTATTTGTTAAATACTTCTATAGAATAAAGTAGGCTTTTCTTATTGCCATAAAAAATAAAAAAGTAGGGTTAAAAGAGTGATATTGCATAATTATAATGTATCTTTTTTAAAAGGTAAATAAAAATTCACCATAAAAAAATAAGTCAACATAGTGCACTTAAACAAAACAAAAAAAAAGCTTTAAAAAAATCATGTATCACATTGCTACGACACCACTACAAATATAAGACAACCCTTCCAAGACGTACGCCAAACTCACTTATAATTCTTTATCCCAAGATGTGTCTTGATGTGCAGCGCCAGGTTGGCCCGTCTGTAGAAGCATTTTCCACACGTCTGACACTCCAGCGGATGTATCTTGAGATGGTTGTTGAAGTCTACATCGTTCCCTTGGTCGACTTTACACGTGGGACACACGAAATTCCTTTTCTTCTTTTTCTCCCGTTTTATGAGCCCTCGGAGTTCCGGCTTCGATTCTGTTAATGGGTCGTACGCTTGTAGCATCGTAGTGGCGACCGATTCTTTTGAGTCGTATAGGAGATTTCCTGAAAAGTGGGAAAACGAAATTTAAATACTTGATTAAAAAAAAAATCTTATAACAAGAAATTGTATGGTTTAAAAATGGACAAATAATCTTTTTTTGTTGTTATGAAAATGTAAATTTAAGATATAAACTAGAACTAATAAATAAAAATAGTTTGATATTTAGTTTTATAGCAATCAAATGTTATACAAATGAAGCGAAAGACGCGAGTTCGAATCCTGCCACATGATGGATTTTTTTTTTTTAATTTCAACAAACAATAGCTTTTTAATTTAAAAAAAAGCAAACAAACCTGCCAATACACCTTCATCTGGCTTCTCCTCCTTCTTAATCGCTCTAGAAGTGACAACCCGACCGTGTGAGTACGAGGCATTGCAGTGTGAACGCAGCTCTTTGAGCGTCGGGAACTTAAGGCCACACTGTGTGCATGTATGCAACCGTGTCTTTGTGAATAACGCGTCTTCCTCCCTGTAAGGGTAATTATTTCGATAAATAATAATTAATATGTACATAAAATTTTCATGTCACAAAAATTCAAAAAATACTTAAGCAAGAATAAATATAATTTTTATCAAAAAACCTATACTACAAACTAGGAGATACAAGTAAAAATTATTAAAACAATAATATATTATGTATAACCAATTGAGCTTAATTTTATTGTTGTATATGCTTAATTTTTATTTTCTATATTATGGCAATCCGCACTATACATGAGAATCAATACACTATAATGCATTACGTGATACGCGTGTGAAACGTGTTCTTCACGAAGTGTCAATAAAGTAAACATAAACATTTTACAATTATTATTAAAATAACTTACAAATTGTCCCTTTTCTCTGTGGTGTCAATGTCGGAGCCATCTGACACCCAACTCTCGCGCGCTATTAGATCGTAGGGTTCGGCTGGTGTCACCTCTGGATACATCTGTAATACACAAGGTACAACTAAAAAAAAAATTAATGCCCCGCATCATGAGAAAAAAGTTTACAACACCAATTCACTGTAAGGGCAGCCCTACACGGACCGCTTTAAGCAGTTGACGCCGACAGCTTGAAGCCGCGACCCCGCGGGTGAACTATGGACATTCATTCACTGCCGTACACGGACTGCTCGAGCCCTCGCGACCGCTTCAAGCCGTCAACTGCGCGGTTTGTACTGACAGCTCGAGCACTCAACGACGGACCGCTCGAGCAGCCCGTATACGTCGCTCAGCCGTTTACTGCTCGAGCTGCCCGTGTACGGCCGCTCTAAGAGTATAGCTTGACCGTAACCGCTCTACCGCGCCCTAGGTATGTGCGGTGAGGCGGGGTCTGGGTAAGAAAGAGCACGAGTTAGAAGTTAGAATGAAACGGAACGGTCGGTACTCTACCCCGCCTCGCCGCGCACTAAGGCGCGGTACTGCGGTTGCAGTCAAACTATAGTATGTAATTATTTTTTTAGGGCATCCGAAACAATGTCAAGGTGATATAAAAACTGCTGTAAAAAGTTAACATGCATTTACATTCCTTGTAAATGTTAATTAACAAATTGTGACTAATTTCTCAGCTGTTGTTTTGGTTAAACACTTATGGTAGATCTTTATATCCTTAAATGCTCAATTACTTTTTTTGTAAAGTGTTAATTAATAAGAAAATAAATTGCTTGAAAGATTTCTGGAAATTTGATTATTATTATTATTATTAAAACAAATAGATTTTTTACAGAATATATAGCCATGGTGATATTATGCTAATAAATTTTTATACAATACCCAATTAACAAACTTTATCAAAAAGAAAAACCAATCAGTAAAACAAATTTGAAATATAACTTGCTAAACCACATGGAATGGCATGGGAGATTTCTTATTTTTAAAGGTAACAGATAAAATAAAACATGCTTACCCCACTCCAAGGAGATTCCATATCGCCATTGCTCTCTTGACCACTCAACTCGCCCCTAGGTGGCATTCGCTCATCAGTACAGATGTTCAAAGGTGGCTCCTCTTCACTACGGCTTTCAGTCAACAAATCAACTTTACTATCTCGCTCAATCCTATTTACAGTATCTATATGCTCATTCTCACCTACATCGTAATCCATATTGCTCTCAGCAATTTTATAACTCTCGTGAATAAAATTTGGTAGGACAAATTCATTTTCCTTTTGCGATGGTTCACCCCAAACATGATACATCTCCTCCCTGCCCTTGCTCAAATTGGACTCTTTATCTACATCAAAACTCTCCACGCGGTCCGGTGTAAAATAATCTGCATAAATGTTGTCTCCAAAATAATTATCATTCATCATATTTACAAATTGTTTGTTTTTTGATGCAGTTTCTAAGTCCAAAAGTTCCCTATGGTTGGAGTCATCGTCAAAGTCAGCAGCCCCCATATTGCCATATGTAATTACATTGATTGGACGTAAACTTTCTAGAGGAGTAAGGTCACGATTAGACCTATCCATGTCATTAGTAAATTCGTTACTTGAATTTGCTTCCTCTTTAATGTGCACTAAATCAATTGTGGTAGTATAATTAGTGGAATGGCTTATTGTAGACGGTGCTATGGGTTCAATGTCCATAGACTGTTCCTCTGTGTCTGCATCAAATTCCTTTTTATTATCATTAATTTCTGTTTTTCCAACAGTTAAAGGAATATCAACTATCTCTTTAACATTTTGAAAATTTGGGGGTTTGTCACCAAAAAAATTCTCTGCCTTGGTAGATGATGATGACGGTTGAGGATCTGTCTCAGATTGAATGGGTTTAAGATTTTTTATTTTTAAAACTTTTTTGTGCTTTTTTACAAATATATTGTTGAGTCTTAATGGAAAGTTTTTTGGTTTTGTGGCCTTCTTATTCTCACTGTTAGTACTTGAGTCATTATTTTCAATACTCTCTGTTCTTGGCACAGGTGAAGGTTGGGGTTTAGGTGACGGAGTGCCATTTTTTGCAGCAAGCTCTTGCTTTGAAGTTGATCCAGATTTAGGTGATAGTGATTCAATATTAACTGAAGCTTTTCGTTTAGCAGGTACAACATAATCATTTTCTGCTTCATTTTTAGAACAGTTCTCTGGTTTAGGTGATGGTTCACTTTTAGTTATTGGTGAGCAACGATCCATGGAATTCTCTCCATGGTCTAACAATTCACTACAAGGTGAAATAGAAGGCTTTTCATTACATATAAGATCAGGCACAGGACAACTATCAGAAAATTCTATGTCAAGTTTTACAGTAGTTTGTTTTACTGTAAATTCTTTACATGTTTGAGGATTGCCAACATTCTTTATCACAGAAAAGCTATGTGGAGCTCCATTGTCCCCACTCGAATTTGATGCCTGAGTACAGTCATCTGATATGTTTGAAGGCTTTTCATCTAAATCTGGTAGAATTTTTTCTGGTGAAGACGGACGCTGGATGTAACCAGAATCACCAGGTCCCGTTAAATCCATGACTGTATTGATCATGTTTTTATGATGCTGTACTGGAACTTCAACTTTAATATTGCTCAGAATTTTTAACCCTTTACAAGGCCCTGCAGTTGAGATTTTTGTTTCAGATGTGTCTGTGTCTATAGCTTTCTGAGAATTACTCTCTGATTGTAAGGATAATGCGTCTGCACTTGTTTTGGGAATTTCTACTTCATTTGTTGACAACATAGGACTTACTTCAATAATTAAAGTTTTATTAGCATCATTAACTATATTAGGTATAGATTTATCCATTGCATTTGGTAAATGGGCCAAATTATTACCAAACATAGGTGGATTACAAGGCTTAGGTATTAAAGGTGGCGGAGTGTTATACATACATGATGCGTTTCCAAATTGATCTACAACCATCACATTCTGATACATTGAACTACTCTGCGCCATATTTTCCTGTGTGCTCAACATGTGAGGCATGTTCGAAATGTATGGTTTACCATCCATATTGTGTACCATCTCCCTATAAATTATTTGAGAATTTTGTGTGACAACAGTTGTACCAGAGGAAAGACTGTCGGCAGACATTTGGTTGAATTGAGTAGGCATAGGCCCCCCTACTTTTGGTTCTAACATGTCAGGAACAGGCATATTTCCAGCCATCATCATATTGGTTTGAACATTCTTTTGCATAAAAGATGGAGCAGCAGACATCATTACTGGATATGGTTTAACATTCGGAGTTATGTAACGTAGCCCTCCTATATTTTTCATTAACATGTTATTTTGCTTTGGGACCAATTTAACTATATTATTAGCCCTTTTATTGTGAGGCGTTAACATAGTTGGTGGCATTTTCATAGTAGGTCCTATAACAGGGAGGTTATATGGAAAAAGAGGGTTACTATTATCTACTACGCTATAATCTGTGCTACGTGAATATTTTATCTCTGGATCATCTTGACTATCAGGATAGAATGGAAACTGTGGGTTAAAGTCAGCTTGAGGTGGTTCCACATTGGTTGTATATACTGGTGCTGACTTGGTTGATTTCACTGCACACTCAGAAAATTCCCCACAGCTGCTGACAGCATTATTGTCAAAATTAATACCACCAATTCTTATATCAGGAGTGACATTCCGTGAAATATTGGAAGATGATGATGATTTATTTCTACTAGGTGTTCTCCTCCAGTAACCACTTTCTGCGCTACGGCGAGATGACGACCATCTGACACTGTCATCTGTTACAGGTGTTCTACTTCTGAATGAATGTTCCGATGTCGAAGGTGTTGGAGTTCTGCTTCCAACATTTTTTGCAGACAAACTGCAAAGTGCTTTAATCACTTGATCTTTAGGATGTGTATCCAAGTGAGACTCCAAAGACATCCCACTGTGCAGAAACAGAGTACAAACGGGACATTGCACTCTTTGATCCATCTTGCCTTTCAATTCAATAACAAATATTTACAAATATCACGACGCGCAGGATACCCCTGGCGATACGTGAAATGTTATTTAGTCCAATGCGCACTCGGACAGAAGCACCACTTCGTGCGGTGCCTGTCACGTATATTTTTACAGTAAACACACAAGACGAACGGCCAACAATACATATCTTCAATTCAACTCTCTTTATTGATCTGTTGGATAAAAAAATCTATATAAGCATTAAAATATATAAACTCACATCTGAACGACCTAAAAACTTGTTACACTCACATTCAAAGGACAAAAGAATACAAAAATGTAAGATAAAGGCCATTGAAACATAAAAAATCGAAAGCAAGAAATTAATATGACCCTACAATAAACACGAGACCACCACTTACCACGTTATAATTCTTGTCAAGTATATTCCATTACATTTATATTACAATAATATATCCTTTATTTATTAACAACTACACGTATTCTAAAAATATTTCCAAATAGTCCGACATATTGCGATATTTAAAGACGTCTTGTATCTCGATCAAAAACCTCTATACATACCACAGACTGTATAAATTATAGTTGTATTTTGAAATGGGTATGCAGCATGTATAAAATAATAACCTAGGTCATTGCCATTTTGATATTTCGTCCGAGTTCTTACTTATAAAAAATAGATTTAGTGCATTAGAATTAGTGCATATTTATTGTGATATTTATGATTCAAGCAATTGAAAATTAAATTAATTATCTTTATTCCCATATTAAATAATATGAACGAATGAAGTTACAAAAAGATTTGCCAATTTTTCATATGTAATGAGTTTAAAAGCATTTTAATAATAATAGAATTCATAAAGAAGCCATTCAATTTATTTTCGGTAATTAGTAGGGAACATAAATTATGTGTTTTTAAAATCTATCTACTGTACCGACCTGTGTGGTCTATAACCTGTGGTAAATGTCAACAATCAAAATTACATGTCAAATTGTCGTTCACAAATTAGTGTCATTTGTCTGTTGTCATGTCATTTGTCAACAAGCTTGTAAGTAGTACTGTGGCTAGTACTTGTAACATTTTATAGAATTTTCATGTATTTCAATATTATTTCATATTTTATTTCAGCAAACCTGAGTTTTCCAGGAAGTCGAGAACCGTTTAAATTTATATCCTATTTAAACCAGAATTACATGAACACTAACTAAAACAATTGCAATACACCGATTATAGGTTCTTTGCTCTGATTAATTTAACAATTTTACGGCATTTTTTGTGTTTCCACTACACAACACCACAAGCATCGTTTAAATAGGCTTAAGGTTCTGTCTATCAAATAAAAAAATGGCAGATAATTATGAAGATATGAGTATAAATGGTGAGTATATTTTTTATTATTGACAATAGTATAATTGCTATTTTTATAGTATAAAATACTCTAAATAATCTTCTTTTAACAGAAATAAATGATCTACTTCGTAAATGGAGGGATAACAATGAACGAAAAAGTACCGAAATAATGTTACTATGGGAAAAAGTGAATGCAGGCTTAGACAGCAAATCTAATGAGAGTAAGTTTAATATGTTTTTATTTTGTCCGTCCCTTAAATCGGTATGAAAAAAGGGTAATAAATAATACTAAATATAGTTACTGAAAACACATAAATATAATGAGATTCTTGCATTGTCACCGATAAAATGTACATAGTATGAATTAAATTTGTCCATTTAAAGTGAGTACAAGAAATGTGTATGTTTCAGAGTATTTGATTATGGAGCAGCTAATAATAGCAGCCCTGGACTCTAACTATCACAATATAGCACTTATATGGATTGAAGCACTGGACGCAGCATTCCCTGGTAGCTTGAGAGTGTTGAGATATAAGGCAATGTGGTTGGAGGCACAAGAACAGTAAGTTTGCAGTAGTTATAACAACTACATAGTATAAAACAAAGTCGCTTTCTATGTTCCTATATCCTATGTATGCTTAAATCTTTAAAACAATGCAACGGATTTTCATAAGTTTTTTTTTAATAGACAGAGTCATCAAAGAATAAGATGATATAATTTATTATCTTTTAGACACAGATGGCGAAGCCACGGGCGGAAAGCTAGTCTTAAGTATGCATTATGAACGAACTTGCAATAGTTGTTTTAATTAAAGTTATTTTATTTAACCATTAAAGTTTTAAATTGTTTGTCATTTCATCATCAGTCTTAGAAAATGCATTTGTTAATTAAATACTGAATCAAGATATTGGTATTGGTTTAGTTTTAAGCACGCATAATATTTTGCAACATAGCTATAAATTAAAATATCTCACTCTATTTGTTTTCGAAACTTTTAACTCATTTTGTTTATTACAGATATGACAAGGCATTACAAGTCCTCGATCAAATAATAAAAACGGATGAAACCAACGCCCCGGCGAGGAAACGTCGCGTGGCCATTATGAAAGCACAAGGCCAAATCACTGAGGCTATCAAGGAATTGGTGGACTATTTGAAGAAGTATGTTATTTTCATAATATATTTGTTGAAGTGAAACTTCTTTAGATACGTTGAGAGTAAAATTTCAAAGACGCGTCATGGCAATACTGTCAAGTCGTGGAGTAAGGCGACGATTTTGGTATCTTTGAATCTTGCCAAAGAAGTTTCACTTCTGACACGTGTGCTCGGCGTTTTTATTTTAATGAAACATTTTATAAGTGAGAAGTTGAAAGTGCTTCAGTTTGGTTATTATTTAATGCAGATAATGAAATAAGTGCTAGATGTGGAACGGTGGAAAATAATAATCATTCTCTTGAAGTCATTCTAAATACAGCATTGAAGTTACTTATTTTAAAAAATCCTACTCATATTGAAAATGTGAAATAATTTGTAATATGAGTACTGAGTAGATGTAGTATGTTTGTTACTCTTTAATGGGAAAACCATTGAATGTTTTTTGATGATACTTAGCATATCGCTTTTGTACCAGAATAGCTTACTAAATAATATCTCATATGCTATTCCCTATGGGTTCTTCCAAGGATTATATCCGTTCCAACAATTTAGTAAAGTAATTCAAACATCTACAGGTTTATATCAGACATGGAAGCGTGGCAGGAACTGAGCGAGCTCTATCTACAAATGGGCGAATACTCTCGCGCCGCGTTCTGCGTGGAGGAGCTGATCCTGCATCAGCCGCATAACCATCTGTTCCATCAGCGTCTTGCTGATATACGATACACTATGGTGAGGCCATTTTTTGGCTTAAACTAAACAAAATGCAGACGCAGTGATTTAGTAAATTAAGTATGAGCTGTGCCCTGCGGTTGAACCCACATTGCTCCGTTCCTATTGGTTTGAGTATTATGATTAGCCTATAGCCGTTCACAATTAATGGGCTATCTAATACTAACAGAATTTTTCAAATCAGTCCTGAGATTAGTGTGTTCAAGCAGACAAACAAATGTTTCATTTTCTTAATATTAGTTTAGATATAATGAAGTATATCTAACAAAACGCGTCGTTTAGCTTCATAATATTTGTATAGATATAATTAAGTATAAGTGGCTATTTAATCATTTAATACAGTGTAATTTTAATTGTTACTTGAACAACATGTAAAATAATTTCAGGGTGGTGTAGAGAACATGGAATTGGCAAAATCATACTACTGCCAAGCTGTGAAGTTGAACCCTAACAATGTGAGAGCATTGTTGGGTTTGGTTCTGGTAAGAAACCCTGATAATAACATGACTACCTATCTAAAGTTAGATAAACTAATATTTTTTCATAAACTTATATGTTCTGGCCCAATAATTATAGTCGCAATCCTTTTCAGTCTACTAGATATTATTAAAAACAATAATTAAATAAATAACACCTCTGAAAACTATTATACTCGTGAGTTTTGGAAACTTAAATAAAATGTTTTACAGGTAACAAATAACCTACTAGGCCACTATAAGTCGTCAGGGAGTGCAAAACGCAAGGAAGTATGGAAACTTAGCCAATGGGCGCAATCCGAAGTTTCGAAAAAGCAGAAAGAGGCACAAGGCTCTAATGCCAACGCCTTAACTAACATGATGTTAGCTATTTCAATAAGCGATTAGTGAAAAAAAAATTATCATAGACATATCTATTTAATTTATGGCGGTAATATTTTCAAATACGGATTCATTGAATGTTTTTGCCGTTTTTTGAAGAAAATTATGCAAAAATACAAATTGTTTTATTATTATTATGAATTTATATTGTGTTGGTTGAATGTGTGGTTCGTATATATTTACTGGGATTTATCATTTAGTATAATTTATGTTAAAGGCAATGTAGGTAGCGAATTAAGGAATGTCTATGTATTTATGTTATAGTCATGGACGTATAAAAAAAGACGGACGGTATATCGCCTAAACATTGAGTGAAGCCTAGTAATGGCGGCGAAACATCCATGTGTGTGTGCCATGTTGCCATGGCAACAGCTGTCCTGATGACAATGGCGGCTGTATTTTTTTCTATAAATTTTGCCGTAGTAATTTTGTCATTAAAACATAAAAGAAATAACTTGCTTCCCTGTGGAATGTAATCCCTTGTGTTTTGTTATTTAAAATTGTACTGTTGCGACACCATTTAACCACGCAAGACGGCATTTTAAATATTTTTTGTGAAACAGTGACGCAGTTAATCAGTCGGTAGTTCACGACGTAATGGCGGCCGACTAGCTTACTATGGTGAGAGTGTGTGCGTGTTTATTGTCTTGACACGATCGCTAGCTTACTATGGTGGCTTCACGTTGTTTGTTCGTAATATGGCGTCCGTCTTTTTTTATACGTCCATGGTTATAGTAATATTATCGCTAGCATTTCCTAAATAAATTATGTTACCAATGTGCTTTGTTTCATTTAAATACTGACTACAAAATCGTTATATACGGCGGCGTTAGTTATTTCTTTGCACTTAGCCGCATTACTTGAATTATTAGTGCAATATACACACACATATTTGATAAGTTTCATGGTTTTTTGCTTTCAACAAACAAGACATGAACGTGACCATCGCGCTAAAGCGACTGAGTGCAGATAAGCTATTTGACCTATGTTGAGCGGAACATAAGTGATGTAGGCGGTGTCGTCTCCATCCATCCATCGTCTTCATCTCGGTTAAAAAGTGTGTGAGGAGTGCCGCTTTTATTACTTAAATTGATTATTTTTTGTCATGTTTACAAGTTTAATAAAGAAACACCAAGTTCATAAAAAATATTTTATTCTTTTAAACTCTTCTCTTGTTTTGCTTTGATATAGATAGCGCTGTTAGCTATTTCTTCCGCACGCCTCTCTTTCTTCTCCCGCCTTGAAATTTCACCAACAGCGAAGTATTTATCTCTGAAAAACATATAAGTACATACTTATATGTATAATGAGGCGTAATATCTTACGAAAAAATGCCTTGAAAATGGAATGGATGAAGGCCACAAAACGGCTGCTATTGTTCTCTAAGTTTTTCTTTTTTAATTTCTGTTGTTGTTTTTTAATAAAAAAAGTGTTGTGACTGAACTAAGTACACCTAAATAAAAACAACTAATACTTGAATAAATTACGGATCGCAAAAATGCCTCATAAAATTACTTTTAATAGTTATTTTTACCTAAAATTATGCGCTCCAGCATTGGGATCATGCGGCATGTTGGGTATTTCGTCACTGATCTTCTGGTAAGTGAGTAATCTCCTTGCGGTTAGTTTGGACAGTACTTGTTGAGAGTTGGCCACCAGTTTTAGACATGGATGCGAGGGTAACTGGTCTTCGCGGTACTCTTCTCTAAAACATATAAGATGGTGGTATTTTTTTATAACGAACTAGCTTACCGCCCGCGGCTTCGCCTGTTTGTCTAATGAGTCGTTTTCAAAATAATTGTACATTACTACAAAATGTTTGTCCCCCTAAAAAATCTTCGAAAAAAATATGGTTACGACTGAAATAAATCATTGTTAACGTTTTACAGACTAAACTTACGCATACTGCATATCATTTCTGATAAAAAGCAATGAATTGCGATTCAAATTCTTACATAAATTTAATGTGAAAATAAAGTAACAAAAAAAGCTCCATACATTTTTTTATTGTCCCCTCTATGGACGACAATGAAAACCAATATTTTTATCAGAATTTTTGTATGAAACTTCCTATTTTTTTGTATCATAATTAAAAAGCAATGTTTGAAGTGTTATATCTGATAGATTAAACTATTTAAATTACCTTAAATAAACGAAGAATGACATATTATAAAAATGTCCCTATCAATCGTTACAATTTCGTGACACTGATTTATTGACATAATTAACCAACTTCTTGTATCACAAAGAAGAGGAATCTAACTCTAATCATTGGCAACACTGGTCATGTCACGAAAAGTAAGGTAACATTAACGCGCCGCCATTTTGTTCGTCGTCCAGACATGGAAGAAGTCCTGTAGTGTGCTGTGCAAAAAATTTAGTTACAATTTCCTAACGACGTATTCTCAACAAAAGTAAGTACATTTTGAAGAATTCACCTACCGCAATTGTAATATACTTAAATTATGACTAGAGTAATAGATTACACTTTCAAACTAATGGTAAATGTGATTATGTTTTGTGTAAAAGTATTTCTTAGGTTATTTTTTACATGTTACTGACGAACAATTTCTTGACATTTACTGACGTCAGTAAATTGTAGACGGTAAAGCTGTGGTCTCATGTGTAAAGTATGAAAATAAGATATTAAAATGTGTGTTAAATTAATGTAACGAATAAAAATAAAGGAGAAAAACAATAAATCTCTCAAGATTATTTTTTTGTAACTACAGGCCATACTTTTTTAAACCATGATGTAGGGTTAGTAAAGCCGGGCTTATGGACTTGACTTTTCCTGGGATCTGATAACTTTTTTATAGTGAAAGCGGATCAGTGAGTCTTGGCCTCCAATTTTACAAGTGGTTTCTGATGGGATAACGCTTGCCTTATTGCATTTAGTGTTGATCGCTTTTCCACCCACACGAGTGATGCTTACTTTTGTTTTTATTTTTATTCAAAATACATATATATCCAACATACATACATAAATACATATACATCCAGACGACCTGATCAAAGTGGCGGGGAGCCGCTGGAGTCAGGCCGCTGGTGATCGGTCGTTATGGAAATCTTTGGGGGAGGCCTATGTCCTGCAGTGGACGTCTTAAAAGGCTGGAACGAACGAACGAACGAACGATATATCCAACAGCTTTTTTTAGTTTCAGAATGCCGCTAACCGGTGCCGAACGGCAAAAAAATACATTGAAAAACTAAAAAAGCAAAACCCTGAAAAATATGAAAAGAAAAGGAAAAAACACCTCGAGAAAGTGAAACAAAGACAAAGAAAAATATCAGATCTTAATGACAGTGAAAAAAAAGCTCGAAGACAAAAATGGAAAGAAGCTAATGATAGAAGAAAAGAAAAGGAAAAGCAAACAGAGAATTATAAAAATTGATTGTTTGTTGATTATTTTGTAACTAAAAATATTTCTTTTTTAACTAGTGACTTCTTACTTTTTTATATGTAATATTACCTTATTCTGAATACAGCCTTACTTTTACAACTTCCTGACATTTCCTAACGAAACAGTTTACTGACAATTTCGTGACGTACAAATATTTTGAAAATGACCCTAATACCTAATAAATTATATACTAAAACTTTCCTCTTGAATCACTCAATCTATTAAAAAAACCGCATCGAAATCCGTTGCGTAGTTTTAAAGATTTAAGCATACAAAGGGACATAGGGAAATAGTGACAGAAAAAGCGACTTTGTTTTTAACCGACTTCAAAAAAAAGGAGGAGGTTATCAATTCGGCCGGTATGTTTTTTTTTTATGTATGTACACCGATTACTCCGAGGTTTCTGAACCGATTTACGTGATTCTTTTTTTGTTCGATGCGGGATGGTGTCGAATTGGTCCCATAAAAATTTTATTCGAATAGGCCCTGTAGTTTTTATTTTATGAGCATTTTTGCCTGTAATTGTAAATGTTGCAAGTGCAAGTTTGAAGTCGGTTGTTTTTAACGCAGTTATCACTTGTATACTATGTAGTGGTAGTGATGAAGTATGCAGTAAGGCAGAATACGGTTTAAGCAAAGTTTGTCTAGTTTCCAGTTATTAGTTTGGCAATTTTTTAAACTAGATGGCGCTGCACGGCCAAAAATATTTTATTACTTTGTATACGTAGTATATTATTATTAGTCTGTGCTATTGGCTCTTTCAAATGAGTAAGTACTGTAATTATTTGTAATTGTAATTTAGTAATTATGCAAGCAATTACTAAAAATTAGTTGCGATAGTAAAATGTAAGCACAAATAGAATTTTTTTTTAATATTTACAAGCATGACAACCAATGTAAAAAATTATATTTACCTAACCAAAGGGTACCAACACACAAGCCGCCTGCCAATCCTCAAATGCTTAGCAGAAAAGTTCAACAAGTCACTATAAATATGTGGTAGGCCATATTCAACTTTAGAAGGTATGTGATTATCTAAGTGCTCTTCTAGTAATGAATAGTTGTCTCTTTCTATCCCGATCTTTTCTGTTGGCTCTCGTACACCATA
Organism: Colias eurytheme; assembly: GCA_907164685.1. Lineage (NCBI taxonomy): Eukaryota > Metazoa > Arthropoda > Insecta > Lepidoptera > Pieridae > Colias > Colias eurytheme. The sequence continues at coordinate 20,806 of CAJQZN010039577.1, read as the reverse complement.
TGGAGCTGTTAAAACAAACAAAAATATATTTAACATGTTTAGTGTGAATATCTAAAATCACCTTTATTTCACAAATATGTTTTTTGTTAACATTTTTATTTGTACTAATAAATAAAATTTACTAATAATACTGTATAGTTTAAACTTGTCACGAAAACAAAACAAAAGTTATGGATATAAAAAAAATTAGAATTTTCAGTACTCACGATCAGTCAGAATAGCATCGAATTTTAAGTCATCCCTCCACATAGGTAGAGAAAAGTCACTGACTGCAACATCCAAGTACCGCGACTGAATACCATATTGCTTCATGTTCCCTTTTATACTTTCTTCTTTGTGTCGCACCTATTAAGATTTTATTGAATAAGAAATATGAATTTTTCAATTAACATACCAGAACAGTCGTCAATAAATAAAAAAAGAGCGTGTGTGTCGAGCACATGTGTCAGAAGTGAAACATCTTTGGCAAGATTCAAAGATACCAAAATCGTGGCCTTAGTTCATGACGTGACAGTATTACTATTACGCGACCTTGAAATTTTACTCTCAACGCGTCTAATGATGTTTCACTTCAAAAAAAAACATGCATTGGTACTTATATTTTCTACATATTATTTTAAAATTTGGTCTAATACATAAAATAGCATAGTCAATACTTTCTTTTTTTTACTTGCTGTCTGTTTAAATGTAAATATTCAATACTATAGGTAACTTCCTTTCACCGAAAACCCAATATAATACATACATTGTTACCTTTTGTCCAACTCTGGTCGGCCTTGTTCTGGCGTGTAACATCATAAAATCAATATCTGAGCCCCATACATATCCTGTTAATAAATAATACTAATTTAAAATTCATTATGAAGCTTGTTTTCTAATGCTTTCTACACTAAACATTTCCAATAATCAAACTGACTATTGTTAATCTTGCAATTAAAAAAATTGAATGAAATAGAACAAAACTGTTAACATAACTGTGATTGTTTTTATTTTGTTTGTTAATAAAAACAACAATAGAATGTTAATTAAAAATTAAAAAAAAAATAGAATTGTCTCTGGTCATAACTTTATTTTTTATTATAAAGTAACAAATCACCTCCAAAATGTGCAGCGGCAACTAACAAAGAGCCAGAGCCAACAAATGGGTCCAATACAAGATCACCATTTGCCACTTGAGCCTGATTTGCCATAATGATTGACAGCTGAGCATCCATACTTGTGTTTCCGATAAACTGTCTCTTTTTCAATGAATGTGTTTGTATAAGATCTCTTTGACCATCTGCTACCTAGAAATTAGATAAATATTTCAGTTTCAAAGATAAAACATAGTATAATTTCAGACAAAAATTAGGTGGTAATGCTTCATAGGATCATATGAGTTACAACATATGCTACCCAGCAAATTTAATTGAAAATTTAAAAAAAAAATTTTGAAGGTAGATTTACAAATTTCTTATTATGTTTAAAAACTTAACTACTAAAAAACACATTTAGAGAAATTACTATACAAGATGATAACATTATCTTCAAAATTTTCTTTCAATTCAAGGAGTTTTTTTTTAATATAAATTTAAAATTAGTTCCTTACCCATCTTCCAAAAAATAAGTCACAAGGTTGCTCCGGTACATTATTTGGATCCACTCCATAGAACTCAATATAGGAGAGTGTGATATCAGGATTTTTAAGCTTCACTGGCCCTTCTAGTGGTAAATAACTGAATGTCTAAAAAAATCAACATAATATTATTCAAACTGATTGACATTTGAGGGAAAAATATAATTTGTCTCAATTATCAGATTGACCGTTCATAAAGTTTTTGTATTGTGTGTTTTTATTGTTCGAAATAAAGAATTTTTGAATTTGAATAATCAGATTGTATATAGGTACTTCAATATTGAAAAACATTTTTCTATTTTATATTTTTTGAAATACACCATATGTTTGCCATAATATATTTCCGATTTAAATAGTTGGTTTTTAACTAATATTGTGTTTTAAAATCTAAAAAATAAGTTCTTAAAATTACCTCTATCTTATCAACTTTTTCTTTCATAGTAAAATGCTTACAAAATGTTTCTACATCTATCTTGAAAGAATTTTCTTTCCCACTGCAAGCTTCTATCAGTTCATTTGGACAAATATGAGTATCACTGACATCATCATTTAAATTTGGTATTATCCACTGTCCCGATATATTTTTCACAGCACTTTTAAGGTTTTCGTGTAATCTTGTTTCACTTTTAGCTCTTGACCATAATTCTATGCAATTCTTTAACAAAACTGACCTCGATGCTATTTTTTTCACACAAGACTCCGATGGTAGTTCTACTATCCAATATGGTTTATCAATCGACGGTTTTTCAATGAACTTTATGTTTATATTCAACAAGGACAGAATACTGTGCATTTCCTGTAATTACAGATCGTAAGTTTATTAAGCGATTGCTTGACATGAAAGTTATTTCTAAAGAAATTAAAAAATACTAACAGCATGACGAAAATCTAAATGTTCGTGTGCGAACCACATTAAATATCGTCGAGACATGGTTGTTTATGTTATCGGTGCTTATTACAAGTATCACTTGCATATAATAAATTCTTATTTCATTTTATTTTACACTTATATTCAAAATAAGTTCATGCCACATAACCTCAAGAATTGTTTACATGTCATTTTTTGACAGACATCAGTCCCACTCCTCTGTCAAAATTATATTATGTCAAAACTGCACGTTCTAGTTTACGTTAAAATTTATTAGATACCATTTCTTGTGAAAAATACTCTGCTTGCTTAATCATCGGCAAATAAAACAATATTTATATTTATGTCAAACATACTTTATTCGAAATACTTTCTCTTATATACAATTTCTGTACTAATTTTAGGGTCTCTTCTCTTCTGGCTTTTCTACTATATCTTGGTACCTATCATGTAGGAAATCCAAATATGCATCCTTTATAGAGCCAGAGCATGCCACATAGTGCCCACCAGAATGTTCAGCAATTATTGGCTTCACAAATAGATTTATGAGGGACTCGCTCATTTCTGTAAAAAATAAACAATTTCCAAATTTTAATCAAAGTAAACTCAATAAGCAATTTTTTTTTCTATGCTAATCTTCTGTAGTGAATCATGGAAGCAGCGGGCTTTTAATATGATTATATTTTATTGATTTAAAATACATCGCAGATAAAACAACTTATAATATTTAAAATAATTATTCAATATGAAAATGTGAATATATTTTGTTTACTTGCCCTTAGGAATAATTGAATCACTTTCACCATAAACATGCAAAGATGGTAAATTTATGTCCTCATCATAGAAACCCTTGTGAACTAAACTACCAGATCGGAATCCTGATGCAAATATTGCAAAGTTAAATGTGTATGGTAAATCTGAAACCAAGAAAATGTTGAAATGTAAATCAACTAAAATATAAGAATATGAAAGTGTGGCTTGGTAGTTCTAATAAAAATTTAATAATTTAATGTTATTGTTCATCGATGAAAAAGTTGTAAATATGCTTTTACAGCAAATCTTATGAAACATTAAATCTTCTTCTGATTAATCAAAAATTATTAATTAAAAGTTAATAGATTACTTACATCCCTTTTGCTGCATAGCAGCTAACAACCCCACAAGGCAAGCGCCTTGTGAAAAACCCATGAATCCATCAAATGGACCATACTCCTTCACCACGTCTTCAATTAACCGTAATGTATCCTCAAAACCAATGGCCGGACCTCCCAAGCATTTACCACTGTATGTATTGTCTTCAGCGTTGAACCACCAGGATCGTGCATCTATTGATAAAATAATATTTGCATTATAACCACTATGACTTGACTTAAATACATTTTTTATAAATTAGTGTACAGGAAACACTAGTTTGCTACAACCAAAGTTATTATATGGAAGGTTATATAATCAATTTCTTTTATGGTATTGGGATTGTAATTCAATTATTACCTTCATCGCCACCTCCTTCTTCAACTAGAACTATATGTGGCGCGGAAATGAATACCAATTGAGCATATTTCGACACAACTTTACGAAAAGATCCAATTTTCGCTCTAAACACAGTGCCGTTTTGTCTGTATCCATGAAAAGCGAGGATTTTTAATTTTCTCCTCTCTTCTTTATTATTTGTCGGCGGAGATTGGTTAGAATTTGAATTTACTTCAGACATTTTAATTACTATTGTTGGATCTACATAAACCTTTCTAATCCATTTAGATAAAGCAGAAAATAAGTTTACGGTAAGAATACTAATATTGTTGTGTTAAACTTAAATAAATAATAAAAAATGGAACTTGAGTCGGCCGTTGTTTCGAAGCAAATCCAATGCAAAGATCCAATGTCATGAAACTCCGATTTCCGAATGTCAATTGTCAATAGAGTCACTTGTCATTGTCAACTGTCAGTGTCAGACTGTACATGAGAGATGAAACCGCAGCACGCAGCACACAGACGCAGCTTATCGAAGCGACCTATAATTGATTTAATTGATACTTATTTTACTGGAGGGATTTTGGATGTTTCTTTAAATAGTTTCTAAAATGTAAGTATGTATTTTTAAGCTATTGCATAGCTTTTATCTCACCCCCTTTTTCCAATTACAGCACTAGAGCGCATTACACAGATTACTATATATTAGTCAGCGCATTATGCGGCATAATGCTTAACGTTGAATGTTCCAACTACAGCAACGCTTCGCACCACCTTCGCACAATCGAGCACTAGAAAAAGTAATGCGCGTGAATTGATGCGTGCAATCGATTTATCGTTAGTAATTATTAATTGTTTGAAAAATTTTTAAAGCTTTCGTTTCATTGTAGTTTTTTCGAAATAATCAAAGTTAATTCAAATTGTGTTAAAAAAATAAATATAAGTATGGATGAAGGTACAAACATTGAAAAAAATGTTAATGAAATAATCAAAATCCAAATTACTTGAAATAACCGTAAATATTATTCAACCAATTATTATGTATACCACTTTATTTACTCATTATTGAGGTTTTTGCTAACTCTATGAATATTTTTTTTTTGAAGTAAAACTTCTTTAGGCGCGACTAGGGAGTAACTCAGATTTTTTTTCTGACGGAAGTAACGCTGTGTAGTTTCCGCCATTTAAAAATAATAATTCTGATTGGTTGTAAGTATATGTCATATACATGGAACTATAGTCATACTGGAACCCAAACTCCTAAGAATAAATAAAAAACTGATAGAATGACCGCAAGTAACCCCTGTTTACCCCATAGGGTAGCCAGCGTGATTGTAAATTTTTCCCCTATTGACGTGCATTAAAAAATCGACTGTCAGTAATAATAGTCTATATGACATAAATCATTAATAAAATCCGCTAAAAAAATGAAATTTAAACGAGATTCATGCAGGTTTGCTTTTCCATTGAAATAACAAAGGTTTACAACTTTTAAAATGGACTGCTTATCGAACACGCTCATAATTTTTTTCCCATATTTTGAATTATGTTATGAAAATCGTTGCGCGGCAGCCCCAATTCTAGGTGTCAAATAATGTTTACTGCAAAATGGCGGATGTTTATGTTCATTTCGTGAGTTTGTTCTTGTATTTTGGAATTATTCTGAGCCAAAATTAATAGAAATGGTTGTAAATATATTGTGCGCGGTTGCAAAAGTGAATGGCATCCAGGATGTGATATTATATTTCATTCGTAAGTACAAAAAACCATGCATAAACTACGCTTCATGTAAAATTGTAGTTTAGTAATATTTCTACTTTAATTGTTGTTAAATCTGGAATAATAGATCGAAGTTGTGATTATAATGTTAATTTTGATTAGGTTTTTTCCATTTAACATCGTTATTTGCTTATTATTAAATGTTTCATGATTGTAATAAATATTAGACTAGGGTGTCCATACTTTATAAAATTGTGTACATATATTTCGGTATGGTATTTTATATGAGGAGAAGTCTTTCTCCACTTGAGTTAGTTCAATTGGCGTGAAAGTTAATGGTATAAAAACGTTGTTTACTACTTTTATATAATGATATATTGTAAAATCAAAAACTCAAAGTACATACATATATGGTACCTACTGAAATAGAAGCACAAGACAACAGCACAAATTTTGTGTTATCTGTATCTAAATGACATTTTTTTTTTATATTTTGCAAATAATCTTCTTTTCTCTTTACAGGTTTCCGTCCAATCTAGCGGAACGTAATACATGGCTAAATATAGTAGAATTAAAAATATCCTGTTTTGAAAAAGTGAAGATATGCAACATTCATTTTAAACCCGCACTTGGCCAGTGTGGTGGATGTGGCTGTAACCTCATAGGAGGCCATGTCCCAGCAGTGGGAACGTAATATATACGTTACGGGAAATAAAATGTATGGGAGGGTTTAAAGTTACATTTTTAGATATTTCTTGTTATATTTAAAAAAACTTATTATTGTTATTTTACTCATTAGGTAAAGTATCAAATTAGTATCATATCGATATCAGTTTAAAGTTTTTTGATACCTGCAATAGTTACGGAATAATCACCTGTGCACACTTAACGATTACACCCTGAATATATTATATTTTGTCTTTTATTGTATGATAGGGAAGCGCTAGACCACGATCTCATATTTCAAGTACTCTTAAAACTATTTAAATACTTAAGGGTATGGAATGATAAAAATATTTTCAGTGAACCGATTTCGTTACTTTTTATTGTTATTATCTTATAATTTGCAAATTTGTAAAGGCAGTTGGCATTGTAATGATAAATAAATATTATAAAAACACATTGATATTTTACTTCATTAATTCCTCAAATGACTGGACGTAACGCCAAATTATACAGCAAAATGTTGTCATAATTTATAGCGGTCCTGTGTTCTGAAGATGCAAGACGGAATACGCAAACATGAAAAAACGCTGAAAGGAACATTACAATTTTCCAATGTTAAATACTTGAACATCTATTTTTTATCTATTTGCAAAAATTCTACAGTAACTATATTAGAATAATCAATGCAATTACGTAATTTATTTCCGCCGTAAATCATCAACCATCAATCAATCAATAAATATAAAACTCTCCCGTTACTTAGTGACTGACAGACAACGCACAGCCTAAAATCACTGGACCTAAAGACATGAAATTTGGCACACTCTGTATATCTAGAGTATCCTAAAGGTGCACTTAGAAAGGCTATTCCGAAATCCCCACGGGATAAATGGGATTTTATGTTTTATGACTTCAACGAGGACGAAGTCGCGGGCAAAATCTAGTATTATAGTAAAATTTTAATACGAATAAAATTGATGTATCCGTTATTTTTTTCCTTAATATCCTGAATTTTTTACATTTATACTCACCCCACGGAAATATAGACATACTATATATATTATGACTCACCGTAACTAGAAAGAGACGGAGGGGAAACGATAAGATTCAAGGTCAAATTTTTTGACTTTACTTTTTCTTAAGGAGTGTGGGTTCCATACGTAGTATATATAGTTCCATGGTCATATACTACACGCTTCTTGACTTATACGCCAGCTAGTGGCAAAT
>CAJQZN010039577.1:0-13231 GCA_907164685.1 Colias eurytheme | reverse complement strand
AGTGTGAATTTGAAAGACTTTCAAATTCTCGCCTAATAACACAACAGGAAGAATTATATAACCTTGTAAATGAGAGTAACATTACACTATTTTCCTTCAACTGCCAAAGTTTACGTGCTCATGTTTCTGATCTGAATGATAAAGTATTAAAAAGGTCCACATTGCTGTTATTTTCCGAAACTTGGATGAAAAATGACGAACAAATTCTTATTGAAAATTTTTATTGCGTTACCCAATACAAACGACCCAACTCAACTGCTGGTGGAGTAGCTGTATATCATTCATCTACAGATACACTGAACAATGTAACACCAATTCAAAATATTTCACCAACTATATTATCACAAATTTCCGATGAGGTTTCACAAATTGGTGACATCGCCTTGGTTCGATGTGTTAATACGAATGACCAACCTGTGATTATCGTTGTTATTTATATTTCTACAAATACTAGCCTGACAAATATCATAAAATTTATTCATCAGCAATTACTTCACTTCACAATTGAAGGTTCTCGACTTTTAAATAGTAATTATCATGAATTACCGATGATTCTAACTGGAGATTTTAATGTTAATTTTCGCTCTCAGGAATCTCAGCCGTTAATTGATTTTTTAGAAGAAAAATTTGATTTATCTATGAATACTTCTCGACTTCATTCAACAACGCGTTTCGGTACAACGATAGATGCTGTATTTTCAAGAAAAGTAGCAAATTTAGAGAGTAAAATTTATGTTTCACATTATAGTTACCACAAACCTATAATTTCGTACGTAAGAAATTATGATGACATTCAATTACCTGTTTCGAATGAATAATATTAATATAACATTTAAATAATCTTTGTAAAGCACATGAATAATAAATATAATTAAATTATAATATAATATTTATTTATTTAAGTTAATATTTAATCATTTCAGTGATATATGTCGTCAACGCCAAAGAAGTTTTACTTCAATCGCGCGTAAAGGTTACACGCACACACTTTTTTTTATTTCAAATGTATTTCAGTTAATTCTGAGTTTCCATACGATCTTATAAATCAATCTCAAATAATCTTTACAGTGTTTCATAATTCAATATTTAGGTACATTTTATGCTCGTCACTCACATTCGCGTACATATATAGCAATTATAACATACTAGCGACCCGCCCCGGCTTCGCACGGGTGCAATGCTGATACTAAAATATACACTACAGAAAAATTGTGAACGTTGTATAGGTATAAAAATATAGCGGCCCGCTCCGGCCTCCGGCATCGCACGGGTATAAAATACATATAGCCGGGCGGCCGCAAACGCTTCGTCCTGCAATTTTTAAATCTGTAATATCTTCGAAAATATTCACTTAAATCATACGGTGTAAAGGGCCATATAGATCTATATTAAATGAACAATGTATCCATGGTATTTAATTGGTTAAGGATTAATGCTGTATTGGTTAAAATCGCTTCGAAAATTAGCCATTATTTGTCGTAAAAAGTAAATGACAAAAAAAAGTTATTGTGGGTTATCCATAAGAGATAGACATATACCATCGCGGACTTTTCTGTAGACCTTTTCAATGTGTATAATACTTAGTACATTATTTTGATAAAACTCGTAGGGTTCAGCCTGCGTTTGCAATGTAAGCGGAATAAATGTAATTTTTTACGACATCACATTAGAAACCTCAAAAATAACAGTACTTCTCCACTACTTAATGGATCTTATTATACATATAAACCTTCCTCTTGAATCACTCTATCTATTAAAAAAAACCGCATCAAAATCCGTTGCGTAGTTTCAAAGATTTAAGCGTACAAAGGGACATAGGGACAGGGAAAGCGACTTTGTTTTATACTATGTAGTGATAGCAAACATATTAATAAATTACAAAACGGTTTTTCCTTGACCACTATAGGTTGTCTGGAAGAGATCGCTCGTTCGTCTTAGCGATAAGACCGCCTGTTGTGCTCAACTGTGTCTCTTTCTTTTATATATTTGCTTTTGTAATTTTTATGTCCTGGTGCACAATAAAGTATTTTTGTTTGTTTGTATATAGTCAATTTTAATTGTTTCGAATCAAAAGACCCTAGTTTTTTACAATGCTGTGTTCTATCATTTCCCTGCCAAAATCTCTACTAAATCTAATATTTATAACCCATTCTAGGACTCAACGGACTCAATATACGAGAAATACGATCCTCTCCTCCACGGTCGAACCCGCAACAAGAAGGACCAGTACTTCAGCACCAAGTTTATGAAGAAATACCTGCACATAGCCAAGCTGATGAAGCCCAAGCTGACCCAGGAGGCGTCTGATGCGATAGCTGATGAGTACACCAAGTTACGGAACCAGGATATGATGGAGAGCGATGTGGCCAGGGTAAGTTGGAGACACTTCTTTAATATTAGTATTTACTACTATTTCTACTTACTACAAGCTATTGGTAAGTTTTATGAAGAAATACCTGAAAATAGCCAAGCTGATGAAGCCCAAGCTGACCCAGGAGGCGTCTGATGCGATAGCTGATGAGTACACCAAGTTACGGAACCAGGATATGATGGAGAGCGATGTAGCTAGGGTATATTTAACAATTAAAAACAATTTGTACTAAATTAATCTCTTTACCCGGCTCCAACCTTAATCCAGGCTAAACCCGGGTAACCTGGATTAAGATTGGAAAAACAATAGGGGAATATGCATAAAAAATGAAATGGCCTGATTTCTTTTTCCTGAGCTTTTAAGGTCCTACTATTACACTCAATTCGTTATTTTCTAATTTAGTATGTATTTAATTATTTAAAAGTTAAATATTTACGAGTGTAATTCAAATTTGTAAAATGTTTGAAATGCTTCGTGATGTCATAGGGCATGTCCTGTCAAGTCACCTGTGATTTATTTTCATACATTCAGGTTGTGTTGGTAAGAAAAATCAAACCATTTCTAATATATCAGCATTTTTTAAAATACCTATATAATAATATATTTGCAGACGCAACCAGTAACAGCTCGTACATTAGAAACACTGATCCGTCTGGCCACAGCGCACGCAAAATGTCGCCTCAGCTTTCAAATAACAGAAATGGATGCATTATGCGCTATTGAACTTGTTCACTTCGCGTACTTTAAACGGGTAAGCGGGCACTTTGCTACTATTTACTTCATAATTAGCTACCCAACAGAAAAATCTCATTTATTTAATTGCATTCTAGGTTCTTACAAAAGAAAAACGTCGCAAACGTCGCGCGTCATCAGGTGACGAAGCGTCGGATAATGAGACGACGCCCTCACAACCACGAGCCAAACGATCGAGACGGACGGTTAGTATATGTTTTAAACTTGGTATATATCTTAGTTTCGTTTCTAAAAATAGATATAGTAATTTTTCAAAATTTGCAGTATAGAAACATACATTTGCATTACATATATCTTAATACTATTATAAAGGCGAAAGTTTGTAAGTATGGATGTATGGATGTTTGTTACTCTTTCACGTAAAAACTACTGAACCGATTACAATGAAATTTAGCACACATATAGAGGGTAACTTGGATTAACACATAGGATAGGTTTTATCCCGGAAATCCCACGGGAACGGGAACTATGCGGGTTTTCCTTTGAAAACGCGGGCGAAGCCGCGGGCGGAAATCTAGTTTTTTTATAATCCTAAGAATGCAGGTATCTATTTTAGATACTTTCGCCGTATTTGCATTTTGTAGACATTTTTATTGTATGTTTTTTGCCGAATAAGTGACCATTTTAATGTTCACTTATTCGGCATTCGTTATATGTATTCTAAATCTCAAAAGTATCCATATTAATACATACTTAAATATAAACAGCAAAAAGACGGCGAAGCAGATCCCTACGAGTTTTCTTCAGACGAAGAAGCAGAGACAGTACTTCGGAGGGCGCATACAGCCAGACAAACAGACGCAGAACCTAAGAAACCCTCGCAAACCACTGTTATTGAGACCAATAGGTAATTTTATTATTAAGCACCTAACAAAATATAATGAGGCAATGTTAAACATGAAAATATCGAGTTATGAGCTTAAAAAAGTCATATTTTTTTAAAGATAACTAACTTTTACTTAATTAATAATTTAAATTAAATTAAGTTTTCCTGAATTATCGTTTATTGCTCTCCTATAATATTTAAATGCATTCAAAAAATGAATCAATCAATCTCGTTGAGGTAATAAGCCTCTAAACTCACACTCGTCTATTAAAAAATCGTTAATAAACAGTTTCTATAAAAAAAAATTTAATCGTTAAATTGTCTATTATATCGCTCATTAGAAAAGTAAGAAAGAATCCTGCCTAGTGGCTCGGACGTTGTTTATACGACGCGGACGTTCGACCCAACTACCCTCACTTTATTAATAGTCGTTGTCTTGCTGCGATTTGTTATCAACTACCGACATCGATTAAGCAGTTGTGTAGAATCGCAGTACATTCTTATTACATTCAACTAATATTTAATCCGGCCTCGCGTGTAATTTCTAAAACTACTATAATTTTTATTACAGATTAACAGAATTCAAGTCAGCGCTTCAACAACTATTCCGGGAAGAACGAGCCAATTCCCTCCCACTAGAGAGAATAACAACATACGTGAATGAAAAGTATTCACACGCGATATTTAGTTCTGGGGAAATTACAGCTGCTTTAGAGCGGATGACACAAGATAACCAAGTTATGATGGCAGACGATATTGTGTTCTTGATCTAGTGTTGCCAGTTTGTGTGTGTTGCCAGTTTATGTGTAATAAATAGTGTAATAAAAAATAAAAATCAATATGGGAACATTTTGTTTGTGTTTATTTTGGAGAATTAATGGAAAATACAAATGCTTGATTGAATAGCGAGTTAACTCATACCTACTTGATAGAGTAACACGTTATGTGAATGAAAAGTATTCGCACGCGATATTAATTAGCTCTGGGGAAATTACAGCAGCTTTAGAGCGAATGACACAGGACAACCAAGTTATGATGGCTGACGATATTGTGTTTTTGATTTAGTGTTGCCAGTTTATGTGTAATAAAAAATAAAAATCAATATGGGAACATTTTGTTTGTGTTTATTTTGGAGAATTATGGAAAATACAAATGCTTAATTGAAGAGCGAGTTAACTCATTCCTACTTCATAGAATAACAATGTATGTGAATGAAAAGTATTTGCACACTATCTTCTGTTCTGGAGAGGTCGACACAAGACAACATAGTGTTGCCAGTTTGTGTGTTTAGTATTGCCATGTGGGTCTGTGGTATTGCCAGTTTAGTAAGTGTAATAAATATCAAGTTTAACATGCTGTGCGGTTTATTTTGGAAGTTCATGGAAAAATCCTACTAATTAGGAAAGGTTTAGTTAGTCTCTCCCACTCAATTGAATAAAATGAATGACTAGTATTCTAATTTCTAATGAATCAAGATTTCTATGTCCTGTTTGGTTTATTTTCATAGAAGAATCTGTGCCATCAATCGTCATTTGTATTAACCTTGGTATTAACTTATAAATTACATAGACTGGCTTTAAGGTAGAATTTGTTATGTATCTTGATTATTGATTTTAATCTATTTTTGTAATGCATAAATATGTTAAGATTATGTAGCTCTAAATGTTTGTAATTTAGATGTAAGAATCTGCCTTATTTTGTACCTACTTAACTGATAAGTTAATCATAACTGTTTTTATTGTAATTTGTTAAGTGATTAATAAATTTGAATCGAAAGGAATGTTTTTTATTTATTACATAAATATTCCTTAACTAATGATATTTATTACAAGACTAGCTTTCCGCCCGCGGCTTCACCCGCGATTTCATAGAAGAACCCGTATAGTTCCCGTTCCCGTGGGATTTCCGGGATAAAACCTATCCTATGTGTTAATCCAAGTTACCCTCTATATGTGTGCTAAATTTCATTGTAATCGGTTCAGTAGTATTTGCGTGAAAGAGTAACAAACACACACACATCCTCACAAACTTTCGCATTTATAATATTAGTAGGATACTTTTACGCAAAAGTAATACAGACAATAGTTCAGTGACATACTTTCGATAGATTAATGAAAAAAAGTGTCTACACTTAAATCATCTCAAACTTCGTGAATAAAAAGGAAAAGCATAACAGCTAAAGAGCTAATTATATCCTCAACTAAAGGGCCGATCCGGATAGATAGAACCTAGTGAACGCAAGGATTATGTCAAATGGTGATATTAATCTGTGAAATTGGTCCTGCAGTTCCCGAAATTAACGTGTTCATACAAACTCTTCAATCTTATACTAAGATCTTATATAATTAGTATAGAACTGTGGGTATAAGTGTCTATTATAATGCATGGTATAAGTGTCTTAAAATATCTGCCCTATGTGGTTTTTGATTCCTCTATGAACATAATCTAAGATCTATCCACGCACTATAATTAAGAGCAGTCCTATATCTAACTGCAAATTTTACTATTAAGTATTACTTTCATTTTTACGCCATTTTTTTTATTTTATACGACAGGCTCTAGGGCGTCGCAAATTAATATACATACATAAACTCGCAAAGGTAACCCTCCTTCATTTGCAGTCGGGTAATATCTCTCCACTTAAAAATCGTTATCTATGTATAGTAGAAGATCCGAACATAGGTCGACCTTCACCGGCGTGATAATAGAATGAGACCAATTTTAAAATAAATGTAGTATTACATCGAAATTGGTTTGTATTGCGAAGTTAGTAAAAGGTTTGAAAATTAAAACGACTAGGTAAATAATGTACTTTTTATTTTAAAATTTTCAGTATTGTCACATTCTTTGTACACATATTCATAATCAGTTACACATTTATATAATATGAGATATTCATTTATGTGAATTCCTAATATTATGTACATAGTATGTACATGTATATTTGCAGCACACTTGCTTCCAAAACTCATGTAGTAAAAACAGTTCTAATAAATAAAATACAATAATTATTAATGTACTTTATATCCTCATTTCCTCTGTTTTCCTTTACTCTTCCCAGCATTTCCTTTGTTATTTCCAAACTTATTGAACTTATTAAATTTCCCGGCAAAAGCTCTTGGATTTTTACTTCTAGAATCTTGATTCCGTCCTTGAAATTTGCCGCCATCTTTGTTCGGAAATCTTTTACCTTGAAATTTACCACCTTCTTTGTCTGAAAATCTTTTCTTTCCTTGAAATTTTCCACCATCTTTGTTATTAAATCTATTTTTCCCTTGAAATTTATCAGCTTTCCCTTCATTATCCTGTTTTCCTTGGTATTTCTTTTTGAGTTTCTTGTCCAGTCGCATTTTCTTGAAGCCTCTTGGTTGTTCACTATCATCCGATTTTCGTTTCCTTGATGGGTGTGGTGTGAAAAGATCTGAAAATTGATAAAAATATTTCAATCATTCTTAAAAATAATATGAAGGATATTATTTCTGGCAACAATTTCTTTTTTTTTTAATAATAATCAAAGGTAATCTATACTAATATTATAAAGCTGAAAAGTTTGTTTGTATGTTTGTTTGAACGCGCTAATCTCATGAAGTACTGATCCGATAACCGATTTGAAAAATTATTTCGGTGTTAGATAGCCCATTTATCGAGGAAGGCTATAGGCTACCTATATATCATCACGCTAAGACCAACAGGAGTGGAGCAATGCGGGTAAAACCGCATGGCACAGCTAGTAAACAAATATAATTATTAAAATAACAATTACCTTGTTCAGGTTCAGCCCCAACTTCTTGTCTATAATAATCTGCATCATCGTCTTGTTCTTCTGTATTCTGAGTTTCAGCCGCTGCTAACTCCATTAACCTAAAATACGATATCAGTTTACCATCCTGTTATAAGCTTGCTAATAATAATTACACATACTTATCTATACTTATAATAAATCTGTAGAGAGGCCAATTCTGTACATGAAATATATTTAAAAAAAAACTATGAAGGGGTGATAAGGGATCGCTACTGATGCCAAAAATGCAATCAGTAAAATTTTTGTCTGTCTGTCTGTCTGTCTGTCTGTCTGAATATTCGTTATAGAAACAAAAACTACACGACGGATTTTCACGAAATTTGGCACGATTATTCTTCATACTCCTGGGCAGGTTATAGTAAAAGAATCATGTAAATCGGTGTAGAAACACCAAAGTTATACATGAAATACGCTATAAGTCATCGCGCGTGAATTACATGCCATAAGGATTATTTTTGTGTATCAGTTGCCGCGTTCGACGCGCTTTGCGGCGGGAGCTATAAAAAGGCGGCGGGTCCGCACCCGTTTCGCGTTGTCACGGCATCACGTGTGAACGGCTGAACCGATTTCGATAATTCTTTTCTATTATATTCCTTGAAGTACGAGGATGGTTCTTATGTAGAGAAAACGTAAATATGTACCACGGGCGAAGCCGGGGCGGACCGCTAGTGTATAATAAAATCATAGGAAAGTCAAAACTGTACATTGAATATTCTTTTAAAATAATACTAGGGGCGTGATCTACAATAGATACCGAAGCCAAAAATATAACTTTTAGAATTTTTGTCTGTTTGTCTGTATGTATGTCCGGGCTAATCTCAAGAATTACTGCATAGATTTACTTCAAATTTGGTAGATAGCTTGACTCCACCCGGAAATCCCACGGGAACGGGAGCTATTCGGGTTTTAATACGCGGGCAAAGCCGCATGCGGAAAGATAGTATAAAATATAAAAATAACAATCCTGATGATCACTTGCCTTTGATTCTCAGTCAGTTCTTTCTTCTTCTTGATTCCTTCTAGAGCCTTCTGTTTCAACTCTTCCTTCTCTTTCTGTTTCCGTTTAACGTTCTCTTCTTGTTGTGATTTCCGTTTCTCCTTTAACTTCCTGCAATTTAAAACAAAATTATAATACCAAAATACTATAACTATGTTCCAACTTCCAATGTTATTATAAAAAATAATCTTTAGAATAGAGTGGTAAAATATGACGTAACTTGTTAGCAAATAGTAACGTTTACGCAGCCCATGCCTCGAGAATGACGTATACAAATTCTGTCGCGTAATGTAATTCGATATCCAAATAGCATTTGAACCAAATTATACCACTTAATTTTGACCGCCTCCTTGGTACAGTGGTTGACACGGGAGCGTAGCACCAAGGGGTCCTGGGTTCGTTTCCCGGTGGAGACGAAGAAAAAAAAATGTCTCGGTCTGGCAGGATACAGAAGGCTGATCACCTATTTGTCCCTAAAGATAATCGATCAGTGAAACAGATGTATAATGCATCTGCCCCTTACCCCACTAGGGGACATGGGACTTCACTTTTATACCACTTAATTTCATTAATTCTATACCTCTTCTCTTCTCTCTTCTTCTTAATGAATGCCTTTTCTTCTTCTGTCTTCTCAACAAGCTCGTGGAATAGAACCTCTCCATCCATAAGACCATCTTCAACCTGAAAAAATATTTTGGTTATTTACATTGTATAAAATATACAAAATCTTAGTATGCTTCAACAAAAAATAATAAAGAGTATTTTCAACAGAATTAAAATTTACAAGCTTTTCTGTATGCATAAATAATGGTTTACTACTACTTACTCTATAAAATAAATTTTAGTATGCTTCACTGAAAAACGAGGGTATAAGACAATTCTAAAAATATTAAATTAATCAACTTTTACATGTAAATAATGATAAATTTTACAAATAAATGTTTCAACAATTAAAGTGCATGGCTTTAGTCATCTTTATCAACCTTTATTAACTGCAATGTCATCCTCGGTCCCAGTTCTACCAATCTGATTGCCGATTGTGAGTTCTCCGCAGCGCCTCTAGAGGCCAAACTCTGTGGTAGGGTCACTTGGTTGTTTGCGTCATCTTCAAACTCACTCTCTGATAAAAGTGCTGCCCTGAAATATAAAACAAAGATATAATGCTTAAAATTTGCCAAAAAGTTCAGGGAAGTTAATAGATGATTTTAGTAACAAAAAAATGAGCATGTGAGCCGAGGTACACAGGTATCAGAAGTGAAACTTCTTTGCAAAGATTTGCAGATACCAAAATCGTTGCCTTCCTATTTGACATGACGTGACCTTTAAATATTACTCTCAATGCGCATAAAGAAGTTTCACCTCAAAATATTATAAATAAATTGAATTGTTTATTTAACAAAATAAAAATTAAATTTTGTAATATTGTGTGTAGTTATTTGCATAATTTAATGGAAAATTACAAAGAGTAACTTACTTATCAAAGAACTCGGATATATCCTTACAGCGATTGAGGTTTGGAATTTTTCCTTGCACCATCTAAATAAAAATAGATTGTTATTACAATAAATTTGAAGATGTTTTGACTATGTTGAATAAATATTATAAAGCTGAAGAGTTTTTTTGTTTGTTTGAACGGGCTAATCTCATGAACTACTGGTCCAATTTGAAAAATTATTTCAGTGTTAAATAGCCCATTCATCGAGGAAGGCTAAAGGCTATATATAATTAAGCTAAGCTAAGACCAACAGGAGCTGAGCCACGCGGGTGAAACCGCGAAACGCAGCTAGTGTTGAATAATATAATATACCTACTTGGTTGTTTGTTTGTTTTGGTAAATTGTGATAATATATTATACTTAATTGTATGCCATAAATTTTTAGTAGAATAAATTTATCATTTACCTTTTTTATTCCTTTGTTCAATCCAACAGGGATTGCTCTTATCACATAATGCCTAAAATCTATCAACTTTGTAGCTGGGTTATAATTCATTAGAACACAGCGTCTGATGTTTTTTAACTTTACCTGAAATTCGAAATATTTAGTTAGTGTCAAATATATATGCATTTATAGGAAGAATTTATAAAATTGAGAAGATTGTATCATGGTTTGGAAAATGTAAAGTACTGTCTTTTCTATTAAATAATATCAATATTACATAGAGTTATTAAAAAGTAAGGTAAGACAGATAAAAAGGTCCATTCATTTTTTTTACAAATTAATTATATTGAAAGTACTTCGTATTTTCTATAATCTCACAAATTCAGTAATAATTATGAAAATAAACTCAAATAACTTACAGTAGTGATATTGATTGTAGGGAACATATTTTGGAACATTGTAGCCATGAGTTTCATGTGCATTCCTTCTCCAGAAAAGCTATTGAGAACTATCAATGGTGCATTTTGGAAGGCTCTAGCATTCACATATTGTTTTCTGAGCGATGACACTACATCTCTTGATAAACTGAACTATAGTTTTATGAAAATAATAAATTAAATTGTATTATCAATTAACAATTAGCAGCAACAGAAAAAAAAGTAATTTAATTATAGAATCATAAAAAATCAGTTTACAGGAGGTAAATAATAAATATTACTTACTTAATAAATTATTGTCTTAATTTTCAAGAAACAAAAACAAATTGAGTTAATTTTAAAAGACAAGAAAACAAGACAGAATGGTATAAGTGTGTGTAAAAAGATTCTTACATTATGAATCCTGAAAGTAAGTGTTGGTCCACGGGGCAATCTAGCCAGTCTCATGTACGAACCCAGCTCTGTTTCTGTGAATACCATCATATGTGACACATGCAGATATCCAGATACTGACAAGAAATCCTTAATAGTGTTTTTCTTTCGCTCCTTAAAGGTAAAAATAACATGTAAAACACATGATATCATATTCTCTCGTACAATTTTAAAATTAATAGCTTAAATATCACGTAAAAACACATAAAAACAAGACATAAGTTAAACAAAAAATTACCTTTAATTGTGATGCAGTAAATGGTTCCATTATTTTTCTAAAATCTTTTGTAAGATCCATGAGATCTTTTGAACATTGTCCTCTGTGAATAACGAAGGAATGCGGAGCTTTTACTACGTGCTCTGGTTCAAGCGCTTGCTTAGTGGCTGTATTCTTTTTAACACATTTTCCCTTACGTTTACCCATAGTATAATAATTTTATTTTAACTATATAAACGATGGTCTCGGAACGTAAACAAAACGTGCGTATTTGAGGTTAGAAATACTGTCACAGTCACATTGACGTTGACGTCGACGAAGACGAAGACAAATGATTTTTTTTAATGTGTTTGTGTTCATATGGGAGCAATTTGAGCAAAGTATTTTAAATATTCGAGAAACCACACTGCGTTAGTTTTCATCACGATTACATTAGATTTGCGCTACGATTGGCACTATATATAAATTATAATGATGAACTAGCTAAATTTGATCCGCTATCAAACTATAAGTATTAAAAAGTACGACATACCACAGAGCAAGTAATATAGGTACTACTACATACTATAAGTATTTCATATTTGTGAATTATTATCCCTGGTAATAGTCACAATCACAGCTCACAATGCTAGTGTTGAGTCTATAAATATTAATTGATCTTGTAACTTAGTTGCTTGACATGTACTATACATGTCGTCGTCATATCGTAGATTTGATCATTTCATGATATGAGTGGCCATTTCACGAAATGGTCGCATATCGTGAAATGGCCAATTTAGTTTGGCCACATCATGATGTGGTTTGGGCAGATCAATGATAAGAAATCGTTTCACGATATGGCCAATTAACGCACGGTTTTTTCATGAAATGATCAAAATTATTTGATCATATCGTAAAATAGTTACATTAATCGCTGGTAGAGGCGCTGCAAGCTCTGTGTTTATGTGATAAGATGGCGGCCGCTGGCAAAAATTAAATTATTCGCAGTTAAAAACTTCATAATTCGTTTAATAACAATATTATGAAGAAAGTCATAGCAAAGAATTTACGACGAAGAGGTACGAGTACTATGGAAAATGTGGATATCTTATATGTATTTAAGAAAAAATGCGACTTAAATAAAATAATTTAAGAAACTACTACTATATTATTATAATTGTTTGTTTTTTAAAAAGCGATCCGCTTCTGGCACTCGCCGGCCGCTGCCGCGGCACGCTCACTTTGCTCGCTCGGCTCGTGCGTTGTTTATCAAAGTCTAACCTAACCTAACCTAACTGTTTTCCTCTATCCTCTTCCGCCTGGGATCCAACAGTGAATAGTCGTGTCCGTGCTAAATTTTTTCTTAAAAATAAATTAAAAGTGAATTTAATAAATCAAGTGAAATAATAGGAGCGCATAAACAGCGAGAGTTAGCTACGTGCATCTTCAAGTTTACGTTACGCATTGCTGTTGTCCTGGTACACCGTGTGCGTGCCGGCTACGTGTTAGAGGACGACGCATAGTGAGTGTGTCTCAA
>CAJQZN010039572.1:28917-66935 GCA_907164685.1 Colias eurytheme | reverse complement strand
GGTCAAATGACCCATAATTTTTTCAACACGGGCCTGTAGTCTACATGAAATTAGAACTGGAAAAAAAACACACCTAACGTAGGTGCGTTCTTGCTAATCGGTAAGGATGAAACTTTATTTATTTGAATTTAAAAAATTGGTATAGATGATTTTTGATTCAATTAACCAATCACACAAAAAAAACTATTTCCTCTTTATATTGTTTTCTTTTTGACACTTTTTAACAGGATCTCAGCAAATATTCAAACTATTTTTTTTCAATATTTTAATAATGTATTATATACCATTTTGTACCTTTCTTGTAACTCTGTTCAGCCTTCACAACGATTTAAATGTTATTATTTCCTTATTTCTAAAATAATAACGGTGAATGAATGAAATAAATATTTTGCTATAAGAATTACCGCATTATAATAATTACAGTTAACAAACACGTTAAAAGTTAGTTCTACACGCAGGGGTGGTAGCAGACCTATTTGTTAATTTATGACTAAACATTTTTAAAATAATGGATGGGGGTCTTCAAGCGAAGAGTGAACCGGTACCTACTAGGGAAGCGCGTACCATCTTAGACCACATCTTAGCTTTCCATCAGGCGAGATTGTGGTCAAGCGCTTCCCTATCTAGAGTAAAAAAAAAATAACGAAACAGTATTGCAAATTATATTATTAAGAGGCGGGCTTTTGAGAATACTTTTTACTTTGTTGGACGTATTATTTTGCCAAGTAGAGTTACTTAGTTCTTTTATAGATTACCTATACCAAACTTGGTGTAAAACCAATACTTATTAGCAAAACTAATTAGCATTCATACTTCCGAAGATATTATTGGTCAAGCTAATTCAGTAAATAACACAAAAATAAAATATTTATTTAATTTGTATATTGATGTTTTCTTTGACTGTTATGATAATATCGACCCTTTTATTTTATCAGTAAAAATAAATCTTTAGGGATGCCATTTGCTACATAAGTAATATCTCCCCTCAAATAATGAATAATAAATGACCTTTGAACAATTTGTCCACATTATGGTAGATAAACATTAACGAAATTGTATTTGGAGTGCATACACTTCAGCCCGTGACTTCATTCGAATAATAATTATGACTATATATTTAAGTTTGTAAAGTAAAGAAATTAATAAAAAAATAGAGATAAAGTAGAGCTTAAAACAACATAGAAAGCTTTTCATTGCAAAAAATATAAAATGTATATTTGAAACCTAAAATAATAATATGAAAAAAACTAGTGTAGTATAAGAAAATACTAAAATAATAAAACACAATAATACAGTGACTATAGTACTTCAAAATTTAAAAATGTAATCCGTTACAATCCTACTAATATTATAAATGCGAAAGTTTGTGAGGATGTGTGTGTGTGTGTATGTGTTTGTTACTCTTTCACGCAAATTCTAAGGAACCGATTAACTGAAATTTAGCACACATATAGAGGGTAACTTGGATTAACACATAGGATAGGTTTTATCCCGGAAATCCCACGGGAACGGGAACTATGCGAGTTTTCCTTTGAAAACGCGGGCGAAGCCGCGGGCGGAAATCTAGTCATCTATGAAGATCAAATACTTAATTACTACATTGTTACTAGCTTCATACATAACATCAGATTATAATTCCTGATACCAATTTCATACAGTCGTAACACAATAGTACACACTTTTCCATTCAAAGTCGAAGACAGGCATTTGGCACAAAAGACAGACAGACAGACACGACGTTGGAAAAAATACCCACCGTGAAGTCTGCCAAAACTGTATTTTATAAGGACTAGTGCACATAACATGTCCGCCCCTGTAGCTGTCGACTACATGCAGTTTTTAATCAGAGATAGGGTGACCATTTGAAGGATTTTGATGGATAACTTTGTGGAATGATTTTTATGTGACTGTTGCTTTTAATGATATGTATATAGGGGCTAATTTATGAAAGATTAGCCTAGATATTAGTGTATATTTCTGTCTAATTTGTAAATTGATTTGACATAAAATCACTGGTAAATTTATCATAATTGATGATCAACATAAGAAACAAACAAATATGTCTTTAAAATCATAAAAATGTATGACAAAAAGCTCTATCATCTATATTATTTATCTCATCAATAAAATATCCTACAATAATATAAATTATTGTTATTCTACCGCTACCGCGCCGACTATAATGAGTCGAACGCAGTTATATCGCTGTGTGTGTGCGTACGTGCGTGTATGTGTGCGTGCGTGCGTGTATGTGTGCGTGCGAGTACGTGTGCGTGCGTGCGTGTGTATGTGTGTGTGTGTGTGCCAATAGAATAACACTTTGTGTAATAATATTATGTTTAGAGGAAATTGGTTACAATGATTTTATGGAATAGACAATTGAGATTTATGACGATAATATGATTTATTGTTACATAGAAATTTCGAGAAATATTATATTGGGCCTGTATTACAAATCCAAGTATTTTGAAATAGGGATAGTAAATTGAATATAAAAGTACCTACATTATTATTAGAAATCATATAAAGAGTTGGTATTTTTGGTTTAGGTAAATAATTTATTCTATATGACTCAAAATAGATCTAAAAGTAAAAGTCTAAGTAAGATCTAAAAGTAAAAGTGTTGACAGACAATTTTATTTCATTGATTAAAATATTATTTCCCTTGATGCGGTATGGGCAGAGAACCACATAAAAATATAGTACCTAATTATTATCCATAAGCAGTAATAAATATACTATTACGAATCCTCAAGTCCAATATCTTTCGATTAAAATGAAACTTGTACTACTTAGAAAGCATGAAGTAATAGTACTTCGTATTTATATTATGCATTCGGAAGAATTTCCTTTACGTCCCCAAGGAACTGAATCCACGATCCTGTTCTTGTAATGCTAATACAAAGATCACAACGAGGTTTGTTTGTTTGTTTGTTATAAAAAATACAGGAAAAGCAAAATTAAAACATTATGTGGATTCTCTAGGAAATATATTGCATTCATATCCACTTCGTTGTGATTTAAAAGATGTTTGTACTCAAATTCAAACTTAAATAACAACTCGAGCTCAAATTAAGGCTACATTAAGTAGTAATTGAATTCGTAATCATATTATTTATTATGAAAGCAGTTTTAACACTTTATACATGTATTAGGGAACTAGCTGTGCCCCTCGGTTTTGCCCGCATTACTCCGTTCTTGTTGGTCTAAGCGTGATGATAGCCTATAGCCTATAGCCTCCCTCGGTAAATTGGCTATCTAACACCGAAAGATTTTTTCAAATCGGACCAGTAGTTCAGGCGTGCGTTAAAAAAAACAAACTCTTCAGCTTTATAATATTAAGTAAATAAGTATAGAAAAGAAAAACTCGAATATTTTCATAGAAAATACAGAAACAAAAATGTAATTTAATCTTATTGTGGTGAAAACGAAGTAAAAATGTTAGCTACCCCGGCTTTTAGGGTTGAATAGGGTATTGTAAGGAGAGCACAATCAAATTTTTAATTTATTTTTTCAACTTAATTAACAATTTAGGAGGCGCTTTTACCGACTTTCCTGGCTCTGGATTCATTATTTCTTATTTATTTATTTCATTTTGCACATTGATATACTTAATGAGCGTTAAGTATTTGTCTTTGTAAAGTTTCCTTGCTCGTGTCCCATATACACAAAGAGAAATAAATAGATTTTTGTCAAATGAATAAATTCAAATATTTCTAATATAATATATTTTGTAAATTATTTTACGTGCTACATTATTTCTGAAACATTCAGTGCTATATGTCTTTAGTTTTATCTTATAAGCGTCTAGTTTAATAATATCTGTCTTTTTGTTAGCTTATTTATATTTGGCCTCATTTTGTGTATACTTAAGTGATAGAACAACTGTACAATCTAAAACCCAACTTCTATAACTATAATTCAAGCATACCTATAACATCGATTTTCAACAACGCTATCAACAAAAACTGTCTCCAGTCAAATTACCTGAAGCAATCTCACTGGGTAATTGCGAAAGTCGTTAATTTCTATCGTCGATTGTTCGGAATGAAACCTTTAAAACTTCACCCCTAATACACACTCTTAGTGCAAAAGCTTTGAGCACTTTTAACTCTGGTTTCGCCTTTTATATATTATATGTGCTAAAGGTGTATATATTTGTGTTGGAAAGTAACAATATGAGTTTATGGGATGACTTTTGTGTTACTTATCCAATTTCTAGATGAGTGAATACTGTTTATTACAAATACAATGCAATAGATTTACAATAAATAAATGAAAAATAAAATAAAATCGATGCATATAGCACTAAAAACTCGTGCTATTTTAATGATATGGAAAATCCAATCAAAACATTCCAATTTGATTCGATTTGGAAAAATTTACGAAGTGTTTTAAATGGATTCTCATCTAAAATACATTATATAAATAATTAAACAATAGTATTCTATTTTTTAGTCATAATTCTATAAAAAATATACTACATTCACAAGCGGAGATGTTTTTGCTTTATTTCAAACTAGCTGTGCCCTGCGGTTTTACCCGCAGTTCTCCACTCCTGTTGGTCTTAGCGTGATGATAATATATTTATAGCCTATACCTTCCTCGATAAATGGGCTATTTAACACCGAAAGAATTTTTCAAATCGGACCAGTAGTTCCTGAGATTAGCGCGTTCAAACAAACAAACTCTTCAGCTTTATAATATTAGTTAATAGTATTTTTGTTTTATCCCAGGTTACAAAGCCTAGAGACATTGCTCTACCTTGCTCATTAGCTATTCTTATGTTCTAAACAGTTTTGTCGATTTTTAATAGCATATTTTGGCTGAAATAAACATTTTTTCCTTTTTTCATGTTAATATAGCCCAAGTGCGAGTAAAACTCATGACACAAAAGGTTCCATACGTATACAAAAAATGTTAACGCATCCAATTTTTGGCCGCGCTAACCGCATTTATTTTTTATAAAATCAATATTTGTTTTTATTTTTCGAGTGTTTTTGATTATTTCAGCGATGAGCACACTCTGAAAATTCAGATCAAACCTCAATATTGAATGTTTATACTTTGTAGTTGTTGGCACGTATACTACACTGGGGTAGATCCCTTTAAAAATAATAAAAAGTGCAAAAAAATCGCAGTCGGATGAAACCCATTAGAAAAGGAGGGGAATATGATGAAAATTAAAGGAAAAATAAATTACGGTCAATCCGAGTTCGCGAAAAAGGAGGGGGGAGCTTTTAAGAGAAAAAAATGGTTTCTCTTGATTTCCGACAAAACTACAAGTCCTACGGAAAAAAGTTCAATGGCAAAGTTGTAGATAATAAAAAGATCTACAACTTTTGTATTGACAATTTTTTCACATAACCTCAAAATTTAGGTGAAAAATTCAAAAAAACAAGTTTTTGGTTTTTTATTTTTATCTACTTCAAAATTTATTTTTTTTTCTACGAAATTTGGTGGAAACTTGCTTTATTATGTCCCAAATACACTGTAATTTATTTGACTGAAAATATTTATTTTTTCGCCTTATTTTGAATTAATACCAAAAAAACAACCTAATTTTCAATCGAAAAGTCACCCGTCAAAATATCAGCTTTTTTCAAAAACTTGGGGAGCCTTTTATTCATTGAAATCTCTACTTTCATATGGTGTAAAAAAAATAAACATTACCGTAGTAAATGTTCTCAGAAAATGCATACAAACAGTGTGAAAATGAGCTTTTACTAAATCAGGCACACTTTGTTTCAAAAATTATCTTCTCTAGTCTATACCAATTATGACATGGATAAAAAATATACCTAGCTAATGTTAGTCAGTATATTTAAAAACCTTTATAAACAAAATAAATTTTGAATTTGATTGTTATTAATCAAAAATTTTAATATATATTTTATAATATTAGATAGATAATAAATAATAAATAAATATTATAGGACATTATTACACAAATCGACCTAGTCCCACAGTAAGCTCAATTAAGGCTTGTGTTGTGGGTACTAGGCGACGATAAATATAATATTTAATAAATACATATATAGATAATAACACCCAGACCCAAGAACAAATAATTGAGTTCATCACACAAATATTTGCCCTGACCGGGGATCGAACCCGGGACCGTCGGCTCAGTAGGCAGTTACTTTACCACTGCGCCAACCGCGTCGTCCATAGATAATTATTATTAACCTACACAGAAATTAACACAAATTAATACAGATATAGTATAGTAAAGTTAACATTTTGACCGCCTCCTCGGTACAGTGATTGACGCGTGAGCGTAACACCGAGGGGTCCTGGGTCCGATTCCCGGTGGAGACGAAAAAAAAATGTCTTGGTCTGGTAGGACACAGAAGGCTGATCACCTACTTGTCCCTAAAGAAAATCGATCAGTGAAACAGATGTATAATGCATCTGCCCCTTACCCCACTAGGGGACATGGGACTTCACTTATAGTAAAGTAGAGAGAAAAGTTAACTATACTAAAAAAATCAAAAAAATGTTTTTTTTTTCATATTAGCTTTCAAATAATGCAATACTGGCTTTGCTATAACGTTAAAATGTAGAACATAACAACCGGAAGTTAGCAAGGGGTGCGCACATCAAACTTTCACCCCCGTATAACCCCTTACAGGAATTCGTTTCATGAAGCCCTAACTAATGCACCTTTTACAATTGATATAAAATATTACCTTTATAAGGGCATAGATTACAAAAGCGGCTGTCTTTCGGTGTAAGCCTCAGTAATTAATATCTCGCTAATAAATTTCGAAATACTCGGCAGTGTCGAGACAATTAATTGTTATTGGAGCGTTTTGTAATAGAAAAATATAAAAGAAATAGAGTCGAAGAAATTTAAGGTTGTGTGTGTGAAGCTTAATAAGTAGAATGAAAATCAAAAAATACGGATTGATAAACAATGTCTTTTTCTCTATAAGCAAAAATATAATAAAAACACGATATATACAATCTTTGACTCGTGACTCCCGACACACACAAAAATACAATACTTAAGTTTTAAGTATGTATGAAAGACCACTTTCTTAGTATCCTTTTGGATACTAAAAAAGACACAGACACGTCTTTCGATCTCAAACCCCGCAGTGAAATGATCAAAACAAAAGGATGTAATTTCAATCAATCCACTCAACCGGTTTAATTGCGCTTTGCACTGCATCGGTAAAGAAGTGGGCATTGAGAAAAGTTCGGGGTCTATCCGTCTGCGCGGGTCTCCCCCCGCCCGCCCCGCGCACCCCGCCCGCGCTCGCCAGTCGACCCTAACACTTCAACCTTGACGCACGTGTTTTGCGCCCAGAAAATTCCGCCAAACATGCCATTGAAATCATTGTGTGTGCTCTGAGTGTGTGTGTGTGCAGTGTGGATTTTTAACGATGTGCTACACGTAAGTTTGTGTTCATATTACGTAGGTAAGCTAATGTAGACGTCTACGGAATTGCGATCGGTAAAGCTGTAATTTTAACGTTTTGCGGTGAGTGATTTGTGGATGAGAGTTATTTTATGTATTTATAGAAGTATTACATCTACAGAATTATTAGTAATTATAAGGTATAATTAGTTTTAATTATAATAGAGCAGAAAGCGAGGAAAATGATACGCTCGTAGACTGAACGCTACGACAGACGCTACGAGAATTTTTCACTATTCGATGTAAGAAGTTTTCATAACACAAATACCACAGCATTATTAATGATACCTACTACATATTATATAATTATGGACAAGATTGTAGAGTATGTAGATACTATCTAATTATTCTTACCATACTTCAACATACTAATATATTATGTACATATAATAATATAAACCTATACCATAACCGGTCACAAACTAATAAATACTATAAAAATCCTGTTGATATGTTATTATTTTCAGGACATAAAATAAATGGTGAACCGTTAGTTTACTTAAATCGTGAATTCCCAGTCAATCCGGTCAACGATAGACTACACGAATAATTCAAACCCGGATCGTGGATCAAAGAGAGCCATTTGTGTAGTAATAAATGGTAGTACATTTGACCTTTTAACCAAATACCTATTACGTGATATGTCGACAATTTGTGTTTACAGGGCTTTAACAAATAGGTAACTAATAGTACATGATACTTTAGTGGTGGATGGAGAATGGACTCTACATTGAACAATAATATCAAGATACTGTATTTTAATAAGCATTGGGATTATTATTATCAAATTTAATAAATATTCTAATCAATCTGTAAACATGTCTTCATATTACAACTTGATGTCTGAACTATTTGTTTCATTAGTGATATAAATATCGGGAAAAGTATAAACAGTTTGAATAGTAGATAATAAAATATCTCTAATAGCTCTACGATTCATATATTATGCACAATGTGCTTTAATAATATATCGATTTGCGTCTTACAATGAGATCAATAGTGAATTTATGTTAACTTATCATTAGATCTTAGACAACAGAAGCATAAAAAAACTTCAACTTTAGCGATGTTACGCAACCAGGTAAAGAGGAATATCTTACAATTACATTGTAATACAATAATAACTATTATTATAATAGTAACTATTGATATATTACCCAAATACCTCGCCTTGGTAATCCCGGGTTGATTTAACGACGTCAATTACTGAAGGTTTTGTGAACGATTGTCCCTTAAATTAAATCATTTATTATCTTATAGGATTACATTTTGTGTTTCAGTATATTTATAATTATACTCAAACACTGAAGGGAAGGCTGAAGAGACTATATTTTATGAACCAAGATTTAAACTACTTTTACGGCACAGGTGCAAAAATGAAACTGATGAAAGCTTTCCAGTATCAGATTAATGTTTTATTCCACATTCACCCGTGTGGCTCCGCTCCTGTTGGTCTTAGCATGATGGTGTATAGCATATAGCCTTCCTCGATTAATGCGCTATCTAACACCGAAATTATTTTTAAATCGGACCAGTAGTTTCTGAGATAAGCGCATCAAACAAACAAACTGTGAGTGTAAAAAATGTCTCGGCGTAGCAGGACAATATAGAGCTACTCGTCAATGTACAACATGTTCGTTAAAAGAAATTGATTAGAGAAAAAGTTGTCAAATGCATCTGTCCCATACCCCATTTTGGAACTTTTAATGACTTAAGTGACTTTTAATAATTCTGGAAAGTGTATTTATCTCAATAATATAACCGTAGCAAATGACTAATTCTGAGTTATCTTAATACTAATATTATAAAGCTGAGGAGTTTGTTTATTTGTTTGTTTGAACGCGCTTGTCTCAGAAACTACTGGTCCGATTTAAAAATTCTTTCGATATGACGTGTTAAGATGGAGGAAGGCTATAGGCTATATTATATCATCACGCTAGCGCTAAGACCAACAGGAGCGGAGCCACGCGGGTGAAACCGCGAAGCGCAGATAGTAATTAATATAAGGTGAAATCCAAACACTAACTCACTCTGAATAAACTTGAAAATAAAGCAATTTGTTAACTAACCAATACAATATGAATTCATACAAAAATGGAATAAATGAGGGATCGTTTATAATCGTAAAAATATAAATACGGTATTCATTAAGCAACGCAAAAATGGCGCACACAATACATTTTTTATGCTTTTTAAAGTGGATTTTCCAAATGCTATTTTACGCATTCTTTGCTTTGTTTTTTGTTTATTATTTTCACAATATTTTGTGGAATAACTCTTCACAAGGATAATCGAACAAATATTTGCATCCTTACATCTTAGATTCTAGAAGGTATTATTATTTATAGATTATGACTGGAACATGGCTTTTTGGATTTTAAAGTTTCTCTAATTGAAGTTACGTCGTAGGTAAAATCAATACTTAACAATGAACGAGCTTTTAATTAGTCTATAGTTATTGCTTTTTTAACAAATTTGGTATGAAATTTAATATATGAATATAAATACACTTATTTTAAGCCAAATTACTTCAACCTCTTAAGTATTACGGGTAAATAGATTTGAATTTCTAAATAGATAAATTATTTCAGTTCGAAGGATTAACATAATATTCATTGCCGTATTACATTTTTAGCATTGATATTTCTCGATAATTTTAGGGCCGATTTTTCAGTGCTTGGATAAAACTTATTCGTCGAATAATGTATAAAACTACCATTTTAAAAACGTATTCTAATTGCCTGTATTTGACAGTTTACGTGACATTTTAATATTATCGTGTAATACTTTATTGGACGGATAAGTTTTATCCAAGTGTTGAAATATCGGCCCTTAATGAATCAATAGGTATGAAAGTTTATTCAACTGTTCATATTTTTAAATTAATAACATACAAGGATATTAAAAAAACAGACTTGTTATTTAATATAACATTACATACCTACATACATACCGGAGTAATTTCGAGAGGCATTTTTCAAAACGTTACTAGAAATTTAAAACAACAATTGTGCGTGTTCAGATGTTAAAAATGCATGAATTTATTGCCCGGTGTGTTGTTTTTATTGCTTCGTTTAAATTTTAAATGATTCTTCTATTTACGATGCAGGAAAAATGTAATCACCGCGTCAAAACATTTTTGATTTATTTAATGAAAGATTAGAGAGATTGGAGCTTTTTTTCAACAGCTTATTATGCTTTGACAAAAACCCAAATCACGCATACCATAAACTGAAAAACTCTGTTGAAAAGCAAGAAAAAGACCAATCTATACTGATATTATAAAGCTGAAGAGTTTGTTTGTTTGAACGCGCTAATCTCAGGAACTACTGGTCCGATTTAAAAAAATTTTTCGGTGTTAGATAGCCCATTTATCGAGGAAGGTTAAAGGATATATATCATCACGCTAAGATCAACAGGAGCGGAGCAATGCGGGTGAAACCGCGCGGCACAGCTTGTTTTCTTATAAAAACAAACGTAACTGCGAAATATTCGTATACAGCTTATAAGGTATGAAATTATGGCGAAAGAGGGCAACTACGAGGGCTTTATTGAATTTTGTGACGTAATATAGTCTACAAGCTGGGATAAAATAGTAAATATATCCCGTGTGCTCGAAATAAAGTAGCTTTCGTTGTAAAAAGAATTTTCAATTTCTTATTTTGCTACAATAAAGAAAATCAAATCTTTCATCATAATGATGTATCTTTTTCTTCTTCTTTTAAATATATAATATTGTGAATATAACACACACTCACACACACACACACTTACACTCACACTTGTATTCACTCATATATATTGTTACCTTTTTATTTAACTATAATAATTATAATATAGGGTTTGTAATTGTTAATATCGTATATTTTATACTTTGCTCACTCACAGTATTATGATTGTTATTGGTGTACTTTTAATTGGCGTATTGAATTGTCAATGTTATATCTAGTGTATGATTAGCTGTAAGGTGCCTTCACAAATAAATAAATAAAAAAAATAAATAAAATAATTATTATTCAACTTAACACAACACAACAAAATCCACCTTCTGACCTGTCTGAGTTGTCAAGGAGAATAAAACGTTTTAATACATTGGGACCATTTCATTTAACAAAGGTAATGTTTACGGTATGTATATTATGCAATACAGAAATACATAAACCCATGCACAAATAAAACGCCTTGTTTTTCTTTTACATTATCAATTTTCTAGTATCTTTATACATATATGTATTTACAAAATTCTCAACCGATTCGTCTACAATTTTAACGTTTTTGTTAAGACACAAGAAGGTTCTTATAGAAAACACAAAGTGGCAATAGAGCAGAACACTTCCGAGGAAGCTAGAGTCTCTTATAAATTTACCTGAATATTGTATAAATCAATCTCTCACATATTGTGAAAACAACTTAAGAACCGTGCTATTTTTAAAATAATCTATACTAATATTATAAACCTGAAGAATTTGTTTGAACGCGCTAATCTCGGGAACTACTGGTTCGATTTGAAAAATTATTTCGGTGTTAGATAAGCCCATTTATCAAGGAAGGCTATAGGCTATATATCATCTCGATATGACCAACAGGAGCGGAGCACAGCTAGTAGAATATAAGCTTATATAATAGGTCTTGAAACCAAAGTGCGCAACCTCAATTCCAACCTCACATTGACAAACACATTCCAAAATCATACCTATTGGAATTGCCCTAAGGTCTAAATTTCATCAATGTCATTCTAATACCTACGTACCAGTGTACGAAACGCGATGAAACATACGTCATACATTCAACAAATCTGCATTGAAACACGAAAGTCCATATAAATAATTAATTACTAGCTTACCGCCCGTGGCTTCGCCCGCTTTGTAAAACCTAATAATTATATACTAAAACCTTTTTCTTGAATCACTCTATTTACAAAAAACGCATCAAAATCGGTTGCGTAGTTTTAAAGATTTAAGCATACAAAGGGACATAGGGACAGAGAAACTTTGCTTTATACTTTGTAGTGATTATACGTAAATTAGCTTAATAAAATATAGATACTCCTTTCTGTATGGTTCTGGGAACAAAAATATAGAAAGTTACCTCTATTTTTATAAGTATATTTTCCCCTTTCCCGCAAATGTATCAATGTTAGCTTACGAGCAAATAACACGATATTTTAGCTTCTTATATATTGTTTTATTATTCTAGTATCATTCTCTCCTCTACTAGGTGGAAAATTAATATAGGCCCTGGAGGAAAGCACTTAGAATACTGCAGATAGCAAATTTTACAGAAAACAAAAATCATTTTTAAAAAGAAATAAAACTTCATTTACAGATTTTTTAATCTCACTAATCAAATATCGATAACAAAATTATATTTAAAAGTAGGTAGGTAATAGCACTGATTACTAAATAGTTATTAGTAATACTACCTAAATTACAGTAAAACCTTTCTGCTTTTTAATAACTTTTCTATTATCTGTAACATATAAATGCAAATCAAATATGAGTTGCAATATAATTCATACTTAACCTATTGTAAATAGCAAATATTACCTCTCGAAACTGTAATTAAATCAATGCATTTGACCTGTATTCGCTATTAAAATAAGGCTTAAAGTTGCGAAAATACGTCGTTATTTGAAGTTAGAAACAAACTAATTGAATGAAGTTAGCTACGGTAATGAAAAGAACAAATACATTATGTAGTTTCCAACTGGTAACGGAGTTTTTGTTATTTTTCTAAATGTGCAACTTTTAAGGCTTTGATTAACTTCAATATTTTCTGAGAGTTATTTGCGAATATTTAAATTGATTTGCTTGTTTATTTTTCAAGTGTGTTTAATTCTTTCTAAATGTATTGTAGTGGATTAGCATTGTGTTGAACTCGTATATACCTGCCTATATGTTTAAATAAAGGTATGTTAATTTGCAAAAATTCTCGTAAAATCAAACATAAAAAATAAATAAATAAATAAATAAAAATTTTATTTGAATTCATACATTAAATTACAATAGATTGGGGTTATAGCTTTACATGTCGCATATTTATTTTTTATCAAGAGCTAATTTATAAACTGCCTATTGAACTGTGAACTAAATTCACTCATAATATAATAAATGTGAAACTATACTACCTATTTAAATAAATGGTTTGTATTTGCTAATGTTCGTGTGAATGTGTTGAAAATAATAATTATATCCGTCACAAACGCTAGAAAAATATTTAAAAACAGCCACATCATTATTAAAATGTTATTTGTTAAAAAGTCATAATGTTTATTAAAATGTTCTGTGAATGAAAAATGATTTACTGTAAAGCTTTACAATTGCTATCCTTAAAATACTGTTTAGTTTATATACTTCTACGATCAAAATAATATAAAAAAATCATTAAAACTATTAAACGGTATTTTTAAGTTTAAGTATGACTTATTATAAGGTAAAAGTACCTGATTCAATTACAGAAGTACTAGGAAACTAGTTTGACCCCATTTCTTTGCAATTATAGGTTTTCTTGTAATATTGGACCTTATTAATATTCATAATAGAAACTAAACAGACCTGACAGATGACGTAAAAGTGTAATGGCTGGAGACACTAATTATTCCTCTTATGGGTAAAGAAATAATCCTTGTTGCACTTTTTTTCTTGTTTCTATGTAAACATTAATGTTCAAAAAAATATATTATAAACTTTTTTTAAATTTTTAGTTTGAATTATAGATAAAAGCATTGATAATGTATGCTTAACTTAAGTTAGGAAATATGTTGGTATATGTACATAATATATCTGGTAAAATAATAACATTTGTGAGACTGGATTCAAAGCATTGTTTCACTATAAAAAATCGGGTAATTAGACAAATTTTCAAAGACATTATTAAAATATCAATTATTCTAAAAAGTTTTGATTTTCTTGATTATTGATTTATAGATTTTCTTGTACCATATGTCATTTGATGATATATAAATGTATATCTATATAGTCACAACTCAGACATAAACACTACTTTAAATTTATATTAATATCTACGAACCAGCTATCAAAATTAACGAGAACGAATGTATAAACTTATTGTTATAAATACAAAATTTGACACTTTAGCATGAGGTCGACGTTAACAGCGCTAGCGTTATCAAGGGTTATAACAATTATACAAATAATCATTTTGCGAAGTCGGTAAAAGGGTCAACAGTCTCAACTCAGGGGAGTATTTTTACAACCCCTATTGTTCTACTAGGGGTTGATATACAGTTATGTTTGGGGTTGGTTTATAATATGAGAAAAGATTTCTGAAATAGAATTGTATGTAGTTATGTAATGTTGATTTTTTCTTTTTGAAATGAAGCTTCTTTAGGCGCGTTGAGAGTAAAATTTTAAGGTTGCATCATGGCAATATCGTCACTTCATCGAGTAAGGCGACGCCAAAGAAGCTTCACTTCTGACACGAGCTCGGCACACACTCTTTTTTTCTTAACTTGCTGTTTTGTGGAGGTAGCTTGAATATTATATTATTACGTGAGAAATCGGATTTTTTTTTTGTGTATGAGTATATTTTTTTGCGGTTTTTATTGTTTGGAATAACATAGCTAAAAATTGCCGGAGAGAGTCGAATTCTCTTATTTGTTCTTGGGTCTGGGTGTTATTATCTATATATATGTATTTATTAAATATTATATTTATCGTCGCCTAGTACCCACAACACAAGCCTTAATTGAGCTTACTGTGGGACTAGGTCGATTTGTGTAATAATGTCCTATAATATTTATTTATTTATTTATTTATTTATTTATTGTTTGGAATAACATAGCTAAAAATTGCCGGAGAGAGTCAAATTCTCGAAATATATGTTACGTAGTCTTTCCTTTTTTCTATTTTAACAATTTAATACATGCCTTATGTAAAAATAACTTTTATAAAATTTTGAATTCATTTGCGAAGAACGTGTAATTATAAAAACCACTTCAACAATAGAATTAAAGCGGTTTTCTTTAAACCCCTTTGTGCAGCGAAGAAAATCTTCTTTGGAATTTAAAAGCACTGACATGAGAGAGAAAATTTTATATATTATTCCTAAATCACAATCCGTGTAAAAGGGAAAAGCTTTTAGTATCAGTGGATGGAATTTACTCTCATTCTTTTTATATCCGTAGGCATTTGTGAATATTGAATATGAGAATCGTATTTTAAAGTGTAACTTTTTAATATTATAGTTATTAGGTTTGGGGATTTTTATCATTGGTTTTTATTTAGACATTAATTTTAACGGATTTAAAACCACTCAACGTGGTCCGTGACCACGCTCGCTGCAAAGTGTGCGAAAAGTCGGGAAAATAATATACCTAATGAATAAATCGCGTTTAAAATCCGTTAAAACATTAAATGTTTAAATATTATATTCGCGTAAAATCAAACACTAGAAAATACTATTGGTTTTTATATTGGTCAATTAATTAAATTGACCATTGCTTATGTACCTAATACGGAGGTAGTCTTTTATAAATAGAAACAGCAAACCAGCTTAAATTTCATCCGGTTCCTAAAAGATCAGTATTACATTTAATCTAGAACTATCAGCTTAAAAATGTAGGTTTTACTTTTAATCTGAAGTTAAGTTACGATTATTATTATCAAAATTATATTTTGATAATAATTTAGGAGTTATAGGAATTCAGTTTAGGTATAGCTAGATTAAATTATTTTAAATAGGTATGTATAGATTGTAGGTAGATTTGTATCAAAAAAACAATGCCATTTCTCGACTTTCAAATGTTATTTTAAGGGCCGATTTTTCAATGCTTGGATAAAACTTATTCGTCGAATAATGTATAAAACTACCATTTTAAAAACGTATTCTAATTGCCCGTATTTGACAGTTTACGTGACATTTTAATAGTATCGTGTAATACTTTATTGGACGGATAAGTTTTATCCAAGCATTGAAAAATCGGCCCTAACAGTATTAAAGTATACAGTCTAAAACTCTACAAACAAAGCCATATACTGTAAATATCCTGGAACTTTATTCGATCATAAAAAGGATAGTTTCCAGAATTATAGTGCATCCTGTTTTCCAAGCATTCTGTTTTATTCGTGTTACATATGTATGTTTCGAAATATATACGATTTGATGCCAAACATATAAAAAGTTAGTATCGTACAGATCATTACCATACGGGGTTAGATTGGGAGGTCAGCCAAGATACAACCATGCTCTACTTGACCTGTATACGATTTGAGCTTAAAAATTATTTTTCATACTATTTCACGGTAAGTATACCTTATGCATTATGTAGGTTTAAATGGTATGAACCTTACTGGGTCATTAAATAAACAAAAAATACCGTTATTATTATATTTTAAAAGAAAGAAAATACCCTGAATTCTTGAAAGCAAAAATGGGTGAGTAATTTAATCCATCAGTCCTCGGAATCACAGACACAATAGAAAATCTATTGTGTCGCGCCCCGATCGGGCCTTACGGTGGTCAATGGGTTAATATTGTTGTACATTTTATCGTTCAATAATTTTCGAGCAAAGTTTTATTTCAAACAGTAAGTGCTGGTTTTCTTTGACTACGCGGGCGAAGCCGCTGTCGGAAAGCTAGTTTAAGGCCATGCGCAGACGACAGACTATCCGTGACGCACTTTTTAGTCTGTGAAAATAGAACCTATGAAATTATATGCAGTAACGCACACGACGCGCAAAAAGTCCGGCGCACAAAAAATCCGTGTAATTCGGGCAGACCGCACCGCGCCTCTCCGCACAAAAGTGTGTGAAAAGAATTGAACGTTTGCTTCAACGCGCGCTAACGCAGACGGCGCACACTTAACACGATTTCCATAGCGTCTACGTCCCTACAGCTCTGCCGACAAAATGATCGAAGATGTGCGTCGTGTGCGTTGAGTCTGTGAAAAATCCGCGACCGACTTTTTGCGCACCATGCAGACTTTTTGTGCGCCGCAGACTCGATCGCACAAAAAGTGTGCCGTCTGCGCAGGGCCTAAAATGAACTCACTACAGATGTCGTATCTACCGTACGGTCCGTTAATCGAATCTCTATGTAATTTAATTTCCTTCGAAGTACCCTCAACAATATCTCTCAGTCTATTTAACAGGACTTTGAGAATCGCTCCACTGCTTCGTTAAGCCGTTTTGTGTTTAGTTTTTATGTACTGATCTAATAAATCTTGTTTAAATGTATTTGATTTGCTTTTGCTTATTAGTATTTTGTTGGTGGTCAAATGAAGAAAAGTCGATTCTTGTGAGTCGATGATTCAAATGAAGATAAGTGATGAATAGAGAATAACTCAATAAATATGATTCCAGTTATTTGTCAATCATTCTTCTTTGTTTATTTTCTTTCATAGTAGTTAAAAACAGAAACTAAAGAAATAAGTATGCAGAGTTTTGGCATACACATGAAATGTAAATAATATATTTGTCGTCTCTAGGCAAAGTTACCGATTAGATGAAATAAATAAGTACCTACGCAAATAACACGCGAACATAGAACTAAGCCTATTTACGTATAATAGTTCAAGTCCAGCTTCAGAAATTGCTGTAAAAATTTATCAAAAACATTGTTCGCTTAAAAATATTAGAAAGCCGAGGTTTTTCAGATTATACTTTTTAATTTTCTCCTAACGAGATCGGTGTGCGTTCAACCGAGCCGCTTATTGGACAAACCCTTTTAAATCCATAAAAGGGATTGTTTAAATTAATTATGATGCTATAAAATGTACGTACAGTGATAAAGTTTATGACCTAATCTTGTAATCCCCTTATTTCATAATATTATTATACAAGGAAAATGATCCTAATACACCTTTTAAGTAATAGAATTATCAGATCAAACAGATTTAATTTCACGTTTAGTTTATGTCTGGATTTATTTATCTCGAGGCTATTAGCTAGAGTATTGATTTGTGAATAACTCTTCAAACAAAAGTCCTTTAATATCAAACAATACTTGAAAAAATTGGTTCAGCCTTGAATGCTATCTATTACATGACTCAAGGACCCCTGCCTTCTTGTCACGAAGGGAAAAAGTTATATTACTCGTACAATAAAACATAAATCTAATATGGCAATACTGACAATTGTTCCACCAAACAGATGCCTAGACAAAAATGTCAATATATTTCCACTCAACGGTATTACCAGTCGCAGACGGCCGTCTACGACGAACCACTTGAAAAATGATAAAATGTTTGCGCAAAGCAAATACCACGATTCCAACAGACGAATAACAATATTTTCATATCACTAAAACAATTTTAAAGCTCCCAGCATAAAGATCATTCTTGCTTCACGCGTTGATGCAATTACTCGGGCATATTTTACAAAGCAAAATGCAGCAAATGGAAAAAACGCTGGGAGTTGGAAAAATGCTGCGGAATAAGGATTTCGACCAGACAGATTAGCAAGTAAAATCAGAGTTACGACGGTTCGGCGCGCAAATAGAGGAAACGCGTCACAATGTTTGCACCAAGTTTTGTTGGAGCTGAATGGTACGCTGAATTTCAAGGACTTGATAAAATTCATACTGTTGTTATATGAATACGAATTCTGTTATAAGGATTTCTTTGTAATCAAAACGGAGATATTTATTTTAAAAACTTGTAACCTGAAACTAGATTCACTCTAACTAGAGTAACTAAATAATATTTAAAATTATTGGCTACTACACATAACTAACTATAACTAACGTCTACTACGTATTAGGTCGAAAATGCAATATATGACATAGATAAAGCCCAATTCAAGCTTAAAATGCTACAAGAGCCATACGCGACAATGACCATACTAAAGAGCCAGATAACTCACGAATAATATCGTCAATTTACGAAAAGTGCTGAACTCACATCCCAGCACTTAGTAGGTAGCAGATAACTAAAGTTGAAAGCATTTCGGAGTCGGGTGGAATATAAGATTTTATGTAGCAAAAGAAATGGCACGTCCTCAGCCCGTAGATTCTGGTCTGAATTTCGTCATGTAATTGGAGTGCGGTAGTTAGGAGTGTTTATTTAACGGTCTCAATTGGGTGAGAACTATTTAAGATACGCTTTGTCCATTGAAGCGAGAGATTCAAATTGAAGGGAACTAAATGTATAAGCGTAGCTGAATTCTGGGAAATTGTTTATGCATTGGATTGCGATTTTGGTTATAGGTGGGAATCCGGAATTGCAATATGCGATAGAAATGAAGACAAAACCTTAATTTAATGTTAATCTCAGTACTAAATATTTAACGTGGAAATAACAATATTTGAAATGAACATGAGTTCATAACTAAGTTAGAAACGATATAAAAAATATTGAACCATAGTAATGAAAAGGTGAATAATATTTTACAGACTACAGATTCAATTCACCACAATATATAGTTTTAGGGCCGATTTTTCAATCCTTGATTAAAATATATCCGTCCAATAAAGTATTACACGAACATTTTAAAATGTCACCTGTAAACTGTCATATACGAACAATTAGAATACATTTTTGAAATGGTAGTTTAATACGTTATTCGATGAATAAGTTTTAAGTAAGGATTGAAAAATCAGCCCTAAATGTAACACAACAATGTACAACAAAACACAAGTATACATTTAAAATATAACCATAAAAAATATTTATCCGAACAGAGTTAAAACATGTTTCAAAGAAATGTTTAAAATCATGAAAATAAACATCGCTAAAATGAAAACATATTTACATTGAAATGATTGACAATGAACACGGATTCGTAATTTAGATTGACTACATTGAACATCGTCTAGATTCCGGCTCATCAATCCAAACAATAAACTTGTTTTCAAATCTACAATCTCAATTTCTGTTAAATTACACCGAAATGTAATCCTGCCAAAAGTTGAACGTCCAATGTTCTAATAACTCAGGGAAGTATCGAGATCCAAAAGTTTGCAAGTTTATCGAGCACAAACAGCTCCGTTCGGGACTTTTTAACTTTCAAAGGTTTGAGTTGTGTTTGCTTGATTCTTGTCTCGTTAGATTATATCACGTTCCTTATAAATCTCAAAAGATAAACAATGTTTGCAATAATGACGTCATGATTTTAAAGGACAAATTATTATGGGTGTCTAATTTAAGAGTAAATGGTTTATATACTTGGTCCAGTAAGCATCAAATAGTACTTTACTGTGATCTTTTAAAGATCTTGATGAAAATTGAGCTTCGTTGGCTGCACCAGAGGTGCACCAGATTTTTTTTTTATAATCACGTAAAAATATATACTTTACCATTTTATTAAATAGTTCGTGTTTGCAAGGTAAAATATGTCCAGCTAGTTTTAAATAATATTCATTAGGGGTATGATTTATACAGCCATTTGATAACGTTTCAGTTGTTCCTTTAAAAAATGTAATTAAAAAATAAAAATATGATACCGGAAATGTTCGAGAATATATAACAATTTTCCTTATTACATCAAATATGTTAACAGAGTAATAAGTGTAATAGTGAACAAGTATGTTGTCAAACCCTTCAGCCAGCGAACCGTGATAATGCCCATTCTATCGCGCTTGAGATGAACAAGCCAATTCTTCAACGACTTTATTAATTGAAAAGAATCAACCAAATATATTTCATGCTTTAATCACTTCTGTCTTCGTCTTCTGGTGATCTCAGAATAATTAAGAAGATTTACATCAAGATTTTTGGGGCGTAATTGGGTTAATTTGATCTAAATATAGAAGGGGCAAAGTTAAAGACAGAAAGTTCGACCCTTTTAATGAAGTTTAAGACGGTCTTTTTAAATTAAATCGAAAATCGAAAAGTTACTTCAAAATAATGTTTAATTTCATGTGCATTGAGTGGTGTTACTTTAAAAATTGAAATTGGTTTGATGGTCATATTAATAGCACGGTTTAAAAAAAGAGTGTGTGTCGAGCACACATGTCAGAAGTGAAACTTCTTTGACAAGATTCAAAGATACCAAAATCGTCACCTTACACCATGGCGTGACGGTATTGCCATGACACGACCTTGAAATTTTACTCTCACTTCAAAATATATCAAATAGAGGCGATGTAAATGCTACAATGCAATATTCACACCTTATTCCTATAATAGCTGTTTACTGTATTAGTTCACACTGAAAGACTTCTATATTCTGTGGAGGAATATCACCTTTTGTCCTGCATATTATTCAAGATGCTACGAGTCGTTTCTGTAAAGATTTTTACTTGCATGTTAGCCTTATAACGTAAGGGGCCTTTTATTCAGTTTTTAATCTGAGTACATCTTGCTACAATAACGCTATTCTTGGCATTTGAACCTTTCAAAGCAAGTAGAATTGTGATAGTATGTTTTTTATTTATTTCTGTGTTTAAGAAATGTAATAGTGAGTTCTCTAGAAGTATCCTTAGCACATACAAATTGTTTTTATTGGAGCTAACTCAACAGTTGGGCAATACTAACCGAAGTGTCATTTTGAGCTTAAAAAGTTTAATCTGGTCATCACTGCAGTACTCCAAAAGTTTCAAGCTGTTTAGTAAATAACCTTTAACACTGGGAAACAAGCTTGCTTATAACATTTACTTTGACCATTAATATTTATTGTGGTCGGATATTTTCGGGGCTGGAATTCAAACCATCATATTTTAATTACACTCTTATCTTGGACCTTATACATTTTAATCAATCCCTGTTATTAGCCAAGCCGGGTAAAAATATACAAACGTCTATGTCTTTCGATTGTCATTAAGAAGAGAGTGGGGGCTGAATAAAGGACGTCTTAAACTTCAAAGCTATCCTTCGGATTAGGGTCGGACAAAAAGAACCTTACAATAAAGAAGTGGGTCAGGCGTGTAGCTAATCTCGAAACAAACATGTTTACAAAAATTTAAATCCTACGCTTGTGTGCGCTGCTTTAGGTATTTTGTAGAGGTCAGCAGATTTCAGATTATTAAATTTATATTGTGTGTGGATTTTTTATTCATCCCTGTATTTTTGATCATGCTCTTATAAGAGCTTCTTATAAGAGCTGTTTTTCGGGTGTGGGTATTACAATAGACCAGAATCGATTCCCAATATAATGAAAACGTGGGATAAAGGCAGCTATCTATATCACTGACAATATCTATTTGGGAAGTAGTAAATGATTTCCTACTTATCTCTGCTTGCCAGACCTTGTCTTAGTTAACAATTAAAAGGTCTGTGTTAAGTTGCTAGCCAAAATAATAGAACTATTTTCTATGAAGATATTATAAATCTTTCCTTAATGGAGTGGACATTTCTCAG
This sequence comes from Colias eurytheme, assembly GCA_907164685.1. Classification (NCBI taxonomy): domain Eukaryota; kingdom Metazoa; phylum Arthropoda; class Insecta; order Lepidoptera; family Pieridae; genus Colias; species Colias eurytheme. The sequence continues at coordinate 44,253 of CAJQZN010039572.1, read as the reverse complement.
TTTAGTAGAGTAACGAAAAAAAGCTAATGGAATTTTTCGGAATAAACTTAAGCAGCAATAATTTTAAACACTAGAAGAATTTTCTGTAGCTGATTCGCATTGTCTATCTCCAAGAAATTCTGTCTTTATTCAAAACAGTAATTCCTGAACGGAAAAACTGGCATACATTCTACTCGGAACTTTCTAGACTATTTCCATATAGAAACTGTTTTAAGTTTCGCGGAACTAAGATCCGCTGGTTGTGAAGGATTGTAATGCATTTTGTTAAGGATTTGCATGCGGCGTCATTTAAGTTCTTGGAAAATTTGAGCGAAAAATCTGTACAGATTTATGAGTTTTATCAGTACTATAACTTAGAATTGGCGCTCACAATGTCATTTTTTTTTTGTTTCTATAAATTTATCAATAACTGGTAGTTTGGTTGTTTCTTTTACTATCGTCAGTAAGAGTTACATTCAGAACAAATAATTATATTCCATTATTTATTTTCTTTTTTCTTACGAACCGTAGTCCGAGACCTGTGTATTTCATAAATATAATTTTTATCTTCGACAATAATTCCATTGTATTTTTTGTACAGTTTATATAACAGCTTACCTATATGTATATTATCTTAATCTATACTTATAATAAATCTGTAGAGAGGCCAATTCTGTACATGAAATATATTTAAAAAAAAACTATGAAGGGGTGATAAGGGATCGCTACTGATGCCAAAAATGCAATCAGTAAAATTTTTGTCTGTCTGTCTGTCTGTCTGTCTGTCTGTCTGTATATTCGTTATAGAAACAAAAACTACACGACGGATTTTAACGAAATTTGGCACAATTATTCTTCATACTCCTGGGCAGGTTATAGTAAAAGAATCATGTAAATCGGTGTAGAAACACCAAAGTTATACATGAAATACGCTTTAAGTCATCGCGCGTGAATTACAGAATCATGCCATAAGGATTATTTTTGTGTATCAGTTGCCGCGTTCGACGCGCTTCGCGGCGGGAGCTATAAAAAGGCGGCGGGTCCGCACCCGTTTCGCGTTGTCACGGCATCACGTGTGAACGGCTGAACCGATTTCGATAATTCTTTTCTATTATATTCCTTGAAGTACGAGGATGGTTCTTATGTAGAGAAAACGTAAATATGTACCACGGGCGAAGCCGGGGCGGACCGCTAGTATATTATATAAATCTCGTGTCACAATGATTGTCCTCAATGGACTCCTAAACCACTTAACCGATTATAATAAAATTCGCACACCATGTGCAGTTCGATCCAACTTGAGAGATAGGATAGTTTAAACATTTAGGTACCACGGGCGAAGCCGGGGCGGACCACTAGTACCTATATGTTTATTTAGATATTCTGGGTATACCATTACTTCATTATTTGTTTGAAAACTGTACACTTGTTTGTTAGAACAGGAAGTTTTGAAATTAGTTATCATTAAGGGTATAATGCTCCATTTGGGTATCGCTTGGGTTTGTTTAATGCACATACTTTTGAAACTTTAACATTCCTAGGCAAGTTAGTAAGGCGTATTGTATATTTATTATGTGATGTGTAGATATTATTTATGTGTGTCAATACAGTTTTACCAACTTTAAAAATGGTTATGCGTACATAATGTTAATTTGGCTCGAGATATATTATTTAGCAATAGAATTTAGAAAATATCAATAATGAACTATCAATGAATATTTCTGTTTCATAAATATTATTTTTACTTTTGGAGTTATTCTTCTTTGCCAATAGAATAAATATCAATCAAATACATAAATTAATAAACGAATGGAAACCAAATACAGCTCTCTGAACTTAGGCCTTCAAGTAGGTGGTTTATTTATAAATCAGCCAAAATTATTACTCCTATTTTGAAGAGCAAAACAACAATTTGTTACAATTTGATCAATAAACGTTATATATTTGTTATTGCACGTTATTGTTCCACTCCAAAGTCATAAAAATAAATGAAGCTATACAAACTATATTTCATTGCTTATAACCTTAATAATATCGATGTTTTGATCGAAATTTATTTCAATTCTATAATTTTGCTCGAATTTGATGAAAATGCTTTGTTAGAAATAACATAATTTTAGTATGAAACTTTCCAAAACGTATATGTAATTTTAACTTCGTTAAAGTAATATCTTCTCAAGGAGTATTCGATGTGTGGCTTTGAATTTATATTTTGAGTTAATTTATTTTCTTATTTTTGTTTGAAATGGAACTTATTTTGAGAATACGTGAGTAGACGCTAAATATAATATGGTATTCATTGTTTTGAACATCAAGTAGATATAAATTTAACTTCATATTTGTTATTATTGTGATATAGGTGTCTATGTGTAATAATACTAGCTTTCCACCCGCGACTTCGCCCGCTTTGTCTAAAACCTAATAAATCACTACATAGTATAAAACAAAGTCGCTTTCTCTGTCCCTATGTCCCTTTGTATGCTTAAATCTTTAAAACTAGGCAACGGATTTTGATGCGGATTTTTTAATAGATAGAGTGATTTAAGAGGAAGGTTTTAGTATATAATTTATTAGGTTTTAGACCAAGCGGGCTAAGCCGCGGGCGGTAAGCTAGTTATATACTAAAACTTTCCTCTTGAATCACTCCTAAAAAATAAACCGCATCAAAACCGTTGCGTAGTTTAAAAGATTACATAGGGACACAGGGACAGAGAAAGCGACTTTGTTTTATACTATGTAGTGATTAAAGTGTGAATATTTTAAATATTATATAGTAAAAAAGACTAGTTGCAACGGCATGTTTACATGGACGTACGTTTTATAAAAAACCTCAAATATAGGGTCTTTTTTTCAGAAGCAGGTTACTTATTTCAATGAATATAATACAGATACTTAATCACGTGTCATCTCAAAGATTTTGTCAGAAACGTATTTAGGAGTATTTCAGGATTTCTTGTAAATACATTCGCTTAGTGGATGAAATAATAATTATATGTTTTACTTTGTTATTCTCGTATCATGTCTATGTTGACACGTGTAATTTGGAAGATTTCAAGAATTTCTCTACGAATCTTTATTCATGTAATTATTTAATTGTATTTATAAAGATACTAGCGGTCCGCCCCGGCTTCGCCCGTAGTACCTACATGTTTAAACTATCCTATCTCTCAAGTTGGATCGAACTGCACATGGTGTGCGAATTTTATTATAATCGGTTAAGTGGTTTAGGAGTCTATTGAGGACAAACATTGTGACACGAGATTTATATATATTAAGATAGGATAAGCTCTTGAAATTATTGTATTGTCATCGATCGATAAGTGTACAAAGTTTGAATTAAATCTGTCCGTTTAAAGTGGGTCAAAATCGAGTGGAAAGGCGTCGATTACATACAATCAAATTATAAATAAATAAATAAATATGTCAGGACAATTTTCACGCACGGCACAATCTGATCCCATACTAAGCTTTCGCTTGTGTTATGGAAACCAGATGGCTGATAAACATACATGTATATACTATATATATAATTTTTAAATAAATACTTATATAGATAATTAACACCCAGATACAGAGCAAACAACTATGTTCATCACACAAATATTTGTCCCGGGTGGGAATTGAACCCACGACCTATGGCTTGGAAGGCAGGGCCACTACCAACCAAGCTAACCGGTCAGTCATATGATATTATGTGAAGCTAATAAAAGCGTGTTAAAAACTGTTTTCTAGATAATTAATTCATACAAATAATAAAAAGTATTGTTTTCAAAATATAATAACTATTAAAATATAATCTGGATTATTCTGTTATTTTGATAGAAATCCAGTTACCGTAATATCGGAGCACATACAAAATCGTTGACATGAGCCAAAACAAATTATAACGAAACGTCCAACAAAGGTCGAAATTAATTTATTCCAGCGCCATTTTTAATTTTAAAAACTAAGTTATAACGACGCTGCAGTTACTGTATTTATTTTTGTACTGCCAGATATTATAATAATAGAAACTAGTAAATTACAATAAGATAAATTAATTAAAATGTGCTTGAATAATATATATGTATATGTAAAATCATAAATTAAATATGGGTCATTTAAAGCAAAGCTAAACCGCATTCAAATTTCCGTCTAGACCAATATATCAGGATCACACGAGAGGCAAGAGTAAAATAAGAATATAATCTAAATCGGTTCACTCAGTTGAAAGTACTCAAGACTTAAATAAACATAGTTGAATTGATAAGTTGGTTGATAATTATATTTTTAGATAATTCAATGATGAACACAGATTTTCTAAATATATGTAATTAATATAGAATCTACACTGCATCATTTATTTAATACTAAAAATCTAGTTATCTTGATGAACCTTTCTTACTAGATATAAACGCGTTTCATAATAAACCATTATAAAAATACCCTGTTAAAGTGCACTCTATAAATAACTGATAAACCTACATTCCCTGACCCAAAGAAAGCGCCATTTAAGAAGCGTTAAGTAAAGACAGATTATATAAAACAGAGAGGCCTTTAATTACAGCAATTATCTCAAATAAAAACGTTTACAAAGGCCTTGGCTTCTTACTTATTTATAAAGACAATTGCGGGACAAAATTCTCGATTTAAAAAGCTTTTGTTTGCGTAGATTTAAGTCGTTGTACTCTTTGGCGGGAATGTGAATTTGTTTATAGAAAGCTCAATATATAAATATGACCTACAAAATATATTAAACTAACTTTCCGCCCGCGGCTTCGCCCGCTTTGCCTAAAGCCTAATAAATTATATACATACTAAAACCTTCCTCTTGAATTACTCTAGCCATACGAAATCGCATACAAAACTGTGGCGTAATCTTAAAGATTTAAGCATGCATAGGGATATAGGGACAGAGAAAGCGACGTTATTTTTACTATGTAATCTTATATATAAAATTCTCGTGTCACAATGTTAGTCTGCATACTCCTCCGAAACGGGTGGACCGATTCTCATGAAATTTTCTGTGCATATCGGGTAAGTCTGAGAATCGGCCAACATCTATTTTTCATATGTACCACGGGCGAAGCCGGGGCGGACCGCTAGTAAATAAATATATTTGATTAATAGCAGAATAAATACCAATCGACTCATATAATCACTAATTAGGTTGATGATGCCTATTCATTTATTGTAGGTACTGTAAGTGGAAGGGAAGAAGAATATTTTCAAAAAAGCATTTATTTCAATGAAAATAATATAATTAATTGAATAACTCGGGTTAAGTTGCATAATTAATAATTTTTATATTTCCTAGCATAAACCTGAGCAATTATTAAATGGTTTATTTATTTAATAGAGGAGTATTTCCAATGAACAATATTGCAGATAGCCCTTAGCTTTAAAATTATGTACTATTACATGTGCTCAAAATATAGTACAGTCTAAATTAATTTAACCCAATTCCCGTGATATTATTATCAAAATTATGCTTCAGTAATTCTCAGGAAGCCCTCGACCGCGCTGAAAATTTGAGCTTTATTGAGTTCTGTCGATAATGTTGTATAGTGCATGAGTAGTGATTTATAAAGAAACTAACATGCCCCGGCTTTGCCTATGTCACTCGTGGATAGCGTACCTTTCTATTGGTGAAAGAATTTTCATGATCGGTACAGTACTTCCGAAGATAAAGCCTCTTTATACATGTAATAATACTAACTTTCCGCACCCGACTTCGACCGCTTCATAAAAAACTTATCAAATTATATACTAAATCCCGAAGAACCGCTCTATGTATTAAAAAAACCTCGCCAAAATCCGTTGCGTAGTTTTAAAGATTTAATCAACGGAAAATGTACGGACAGAAAGTGTCAGCGACTTTGTTTTATACTATGTAGTGATAAGTATGGACTTTGTGAATTTGGATAATGCGTATTTTTCTAGCATAAATCTCCTTAATCATATTATAAGTTTCTGTGATGAATAAGCGTGAAAACTACTTTGATTCCCAATAGAAAATAATAAAAAATATCTGTCTGGCGATCACAGACGCCTCTAAAGAAAAAGATCGAACTCTGAATACTCAAGTCTTTTTAAAAGAAGGCTGACTTCAATAAAAACTATATTTGTATTCTCGAGTCTTTTAAAAGACCAACGATAACCTTTTGGTTTTAAAATAGATGTAGCAAGAGAGGCAAGAAAAGTGGAATTTAAACTTATTTGAGGTCAGGTCCACGTGCATGCAGTTATAATGGTATGCTGCATTATTAACGACCTATTGATTCGTATTATCAAGCGAATAATTTGATATTCACGCACGTGTTTAGATCAGAAAGCGATTTAATTAAAGGGAGCGATTCAATTGTAGATTACGGCTTAGAGTAACGTAATTTGGAGTTGATATTTGCTTGCCTTTTGTGTGAATGAGTCAAATGTATGATAGTATTTTCTTGTGTTTGATTTTAGCTACGCGAATATAATAAATTTAGAAATTAAAGATTTTTTAACGCGATTCATCTATACCTACATATAATAAATCTGTAGAAGGGTCAATTCTGTACATTGAAAATATTGAAAAAATAAATAGCAAGCACTTTGCAGCGAGCGTGGTCACGGAGAGACTGAACGTCGGGATAATAATATAACGAATAAATCGCGTTTAAAATCCGTTAAAATCTTTAATTTCCAAATGTATGTTTTAGAGATTTTGTATGGCTAGTAACAGCCCTTTATATAAACCAGTATTGCTCGATAATGATACTTCTGCTGCTACTTCAAACCTGCGTGCCACTGCTCGTGCTCGAGCTCGAGCGTGTCATGATGAAACATACATTCGTCAAATCTGCAATTATATGTAATACTAGCTGTTTTCACCCGCATTACTCCGCTCCTGTTGGTCTTAGCATGATGATATATAGCCTATATTACTCGTGGATAATGTAGCTTTCGAATGGTGAAAGAATTTTTAAAATCGGTCCAGTAGTTTATGAGCCTATTCATTACAATCAAACAAACAAAGTTTTCCTCTTTATAATATTTGTGTAGACAAAAAATACTCTACATATTTAGGTACAAGAAGTTGCCTCACGTATTCAAATCAAGGTACATACTTCAATATTAATGCACAGCAAATGATAATAAGTCAATCCTACTAATCCTACTAATATTATGAATGCGAAAGTTTGTGAGGATGTGTGTGTGTGTGTGTTTGTTACTCTTTCACGCAAATACTACTGAACAGATTACAATGAAATTTAGCACACATATAGAGGGTAACTTCGATTAACACATAGGATAAGTTTTATCCCGGAAATCCCAAGGGAACGGGAACTGTGCGGGTTTTCCTTTGCAATTTGACAGCTAGTTTTAAATAAATCATTATATGTATGCACATTAATTGCTTATTAAAAACAATTAATAGGTTTAGCAAATATGCTTTTTGATGGTTGAAACATCGCTTATGTATTTCTAGGAAAAACCATATCAAAGCCAGTTACTACGAAATTATGATTTTAAATTAATCTATTATAATATAATCTCTTCTAAATTAGTCTAAAATAAACATTTGAGTTTATCATCTAATCTCATTTAAATCCAAAAACGACAAGGAAACATTTCCATCATTAAATTTGTTTTATTATCTTGTAATTGGAATTTTAGTAAATTTACTTTACCGATTCGTTGTAAATTATTTAGGATTTCAATATTTTGTCATAAAATTGTTTAAGTAAACAGTGATTGACGTTGTAATTAGTCCACTGACATATAATTTATTGTGAACTAGCTGTTGCCCGCAGCTTCGCTTGCGTGGAAAAGATAAATTTTCATGGTATAAGTTTTTATCCCCTATTTTACCCCTTTAGGGGATGAATTTTCTAAAATTCTTTCTTAGGGGACGCCTACGTTATGACATCTACCTGCATGCCAAATTTCAGCCCGATACGTCCAGTGGCTTGGGCTGTGCGTTGATAGATCACTATATCAGTCACCTTTGAGTTTTATATATATATAGATATCAAAAAGAATATTATTATAAGGGTGATTTTTCAATGCTTGGATAAAACTTATTCGTCGAATAATGTATTTTAAAACTACCATTTTAAAATTTTTATTGCCCGTATTTGACAGTTTACGTGACATTTTAATATTATCGTGTAATACTTTATTGGACGGATAAGTTTTATCCAAGCATTGAAAAATCGTCCCTTACAATAATTGTTTATTAGTTACATTGTTTTATTATTATCAGAAACAAAAAGGTTTACAAACATATTGGTGTACAGTTGTGAAGTAAAAATCACTGAGGATTATAGTAATGTTGTAAAAAACAAATCCTGCGAAACTATTTATGACAATCTTTAATCTCAATAAACTTATAAATATTATATTTTTAAATATTCAAAAATTTCTTTCAACACATTCTACAGCCTTACCAACTTTAATTATCGGATAAAACATTTCACCATTAAAAGCTCGTAAATTTTAAACTTCCCAAACTTCACCATTACGCAGGGTAACTCCAAAACACGTACTTAAGTGTTATAAAATACGACTTGTGCCCGAGTTTACTTGGAACCAATGGAATCAATAATTGCTTCGAAGTTTACAAGTCACTGGCTTGAAATGCGTATCCAAAATTGTATTATTCGAACTGTAAATGACGCTTATCATGCACATTTAACTCTTTAGATGGTTAATTCATTCAATTACAAGGAAATCGAGTGTTTTTACGCTTTAATAAAGTTACTTTAGGATCTGAATAGCTTTGTATTCACTTCATCTTTGCACTTCAAAATATTATAAACTAGCTTTCAAACCGCGGCTTTACCCGCGTTGTCTAAAATTTAACAAATTATATACTAAAAGCTTCCTCTAGAAGCACTCCATCTATTTAAAAAAGCACATCAAAAACCGTTTCAAAAATAAGCAGACATTGGGACGGACAGACGAGGGAAGCGACTTTGTTTTATACTATTTAGTGAAAATGCATGTTCATCTTATAATATGCAAAAACATCTCAAAAGCAGACATTAATCTACCACATTTATTACAAGGTGAAATAAAAATTATATAACCTCATATCTTTTCCTATTTTCACCATTAAAACTTCAATAAAACACACAAAATTCTCCGATTCCCATCCCTATGCGACGACAGCATTAGACACTTTCGATTACGTTCAAAAACTTCGAGGAACTTTTATTTTACCTCTCAATATTTTAATGAACCGTCGTCACTGATCACGGCTCTGGTGGAATTTGCTTTTAAACTTTGTCCCAGTTAAAGTTTCCGAACGATTGGAACTTGGAATCGTATGAAAACACGGCAGTGAGAATATTGTAATGATGTTATTGTTCTAAGTTTGGTTCTATAGTATAGTATTACTAGCTTTCAGCCCGCGACTTCGCCCCCGTTTTCAAAGAAAAGCCGCATAGTTCTCGTTCCTGTGGGATTTCCGGGATAAAACCTATCCTATGTGTTAATCCAAGTTACCCTCTATATGTGTGCTAAATTTAATGCTCATTGTAATCGGTTCAGTAGTATTTGCGTGAAAGAGTAAGAAACACACACATACACATCCTCACAAACTTTCGCATTTATAATATTAGTAGGATAGGATATTACTATCTATGGTTCTATGTTAGAGTACAGTGAAACAGTGTAGTTATGTTGATTAGATCACATGAAATGGAGGACTTCAATTCGGATTTTGGAGTTGATCAAATTGTTTAGCTTTCTAGACATACAATGGTTAGGCTAACTCGGTTTATGTGGAGATCAAATTGGTTTAAAATTTGATAAAGCTGTAACTTCAGTTGTCGAGTTCGTTTCGTTCTGAATACTTGTAATAATCATTCGTCTGAAACTAATTAATGTTAAAAAAAATGTTGTGTGGTTTTATGAAACCACGGTAAAAGTGAAACTTAGGCACAAAATTATCGTATTTGTAGGATAATGACTCCGAACACTGCTTTATACTCGGCAGCCACCCGTCACGCGACATGCGCTACACAGACCAAAAAGTTTGAGACGATGTAATAAAAGTTTCACTTTAAAAAATAGTTGTTAAATAAAATAGAGGGATAAATCTATACTAATATTATAAAGCTGACGAGTTTGTTTGTTTGAACGCGCTAATCTCGGGAACTACTGGTCCGATTTGAAAAATTCTTTCAGTGTTAGATAGCCCATTTATCGAGGAAGGCTATATATTATCATCACGCTAATACCAACAGGAGCGGAGCACTGCGGGTAAAACCGCGGAGCACAGCTAGTATATCTATGTTTGTATATTATAGTCTGTTTACGTTTTCTCTACATAACAACCATCCTCGTACTTCAAGGAATATAATAAAAAAAATAATTATCGAAATCGGTTCAGCCGTTCTCAAGTTATGCGCTTACCAACACATTATGCGATTCATTTTTATATATAAGATGAGCGTCTTAAGCGCATCACACACGGTGAAGATACTATAATATTTTATGTTAAGATTCTCTAATATAAAATATTACAGTATCTTAAGGTATCTGTTATCAGCGTTCTGACCATCATTTTTCTTTTTGTCATTGCGTACTAAGACCCCTGTAGAACCGCCATCCTGTTACAAATGACCCGAAATTTTGTGTCAGTATCTCCCGGCCTATAGATGGCTTATCGCTTGGTATCTTAAGATATTGAAGGTAAAATATATATTATCTTCGTCGTGTGTTATGGCTCATAGGATTTTTATGGCGAGCGATACTCGGAAATATGCTCTAAGATAATATAATATAATATTTTACATTATCTTCACCGTGTGTGATGCGCTTTAATCTTTAACAAACGATTTTTTTAACTGGATAATTTTCATTTATATTCACTCAAACAATTCACATTAAAATGCTCTCAACTACGCTCAATATAAAGTGTTCATAACTCACACAATTGGTTTTTAATATCTTGTATTTATTTCCATATTCATTGAATACTTCTGTTGTTTGTATTAAATGTTATGTATGATTTCGAAGTACTGTTTTACTGTAAAAGAGCATCATTAAGCATACTTTTTTATAATTACTCCACTCTCTTTTGTTTATTTGCTTGATTTCTCTTGAATAGTTGGTTAAAAATTTACTGTTACTAAATGTAAAACATTCATGTGCACTGCGTATCCTCTATATATTTTTAACTAGCTTACCGCCCGCGGCTTCGCCCGCTTTGTCTTAAAACTAATAAATTATATACTAAAACCTTCCTCTTGAATCACTCTATCTATTAAAAAAACCGCATCAAAATTCGTTGCGTAGTTTAAAAGATTTAAGTATACAAAGGGACATAGGGACAGAGAAAGCGACTTTGTTTTATATGTAGTGACTAGTACCTACACAGTGCCTCGTGGTTTTACCCGCATTGCTCTATTGGTCATAGCATGATGATACATAGCCTAAACCTTCCTCCAAAAATGGACTATCTAACAGTGAAATAATTTTTCAAATTGGACCCGTGGTTCCTGAGATTAGATGTTCAAGCAAACAAACTCTACAGCTTTATACTTGTATACATTATTATTTCCATAATTAATGTTATTTATATCATTAAGTATATTATATAAAAAAAAACAAATCCCAAAGCGAATTTAATTTGCCTCGTTACCTAGACACGCCCACAAGCCAAACAAATCACATATCATAACGGAAGAAATAAACATCTACCTATTTGGATGTTAAGCAAAAACCTCTGATAAATGACAACATCATGAGAGCCGCGAAGTTTATTACGAGAATAAATATTCCCGATCAAATGTAGCTCCGGATTTCAGGGAGTTTTATTTTGGTATAAGTTTTATAAACATGCTTTGAGTCTGCATCGCTACATAGTATAAAACAAAGTCGCTTTCTCTGTCCCTGTCTCTATGTATGCTTAAATCTTTAAAACTACGCAACGGATTTTGATGCGATTTTTCTTAATAGATAGAGTGATTCGAGAGGAAGGTTTTAGTATATAATTTATTATGTTTTAGACAAAGCGGGCGAAGCCGCGGGCGGAAAGGTAGTTGATTATATAGTACATGTTTATTTATCAAAGTTTCAGTTAATAACTTGCTAGGTTTTTATACACAATACAATTTAGGGTCGATATCACCAACATGACTATTCAAGAATAATTACTATTCTTGTCATAAAACGCGATAACTTTACATTTCACCACTCTACAGTATATTAGAAAGTTAAGATTTTCTAACGGATTAAAGCGCGATTTATTCATTACTAGCTTTCCGCCCGCGGCTTCACCCGCTTTGTGTTAACTGTAAAACCGAATAAATTATATACTAAAACCTTCCTCGAGAACTATTCTATATCTATTGCAAAAAAACCGCATCAAAATCCGTTGCGTAGTATTAAAGATTTAAGCATACATAGGGCCATATGGACAGAGAAAGCGACTTTGTTTTATACTATGTAGTGATGATAGTGATATTCTTATTGCGTTTCGTATTTCGCATTTAAATTAGTTCAAAATTTATTAATTTCTAAACGTTATACCTACTCGCGTAAAATCTAACACAAGAAAATACAATAAAGTTTGTCCAAAAGCCTTTATTATTACATCAAAATTTCAATGCTTATCGTTAGTTATTTTGCTCGGAAACGTATTCATAGAAATATATTCGTCTCAGTCGTATAGAATAGGGAAGAAATATTAAATTACTATGTTATTCTCAAGAATCAAACCTAATTACTACGGCGAAGAAGGGAAATTCAATAGATTTCGTTATGTTGTTTATCTAACTGAATAGTAAAATGTATCCCATAATATGTTGTCGACCACAATATTAATCGATGCTTAGATACATAGTTCTTGTTGTCAATTGAATTTTCGCATTTTCCATGTAAGGATGATCTCATTTCTACACAATAATAATAAACTTCTTAATTGCTTTTTAATCCTGAATGATTTAGTTCTGAATAAGGACGAAGCAAGATGCATGTGCCAATAAGTAACGATTATTAATTTTTTATATTCAAATGTTCCTAATTTAAGGCTTAAAAAAACGCCGACTTTGGCCGCATACGCGAACTTTCAGGAAACGTGAAAGTTCAGGAACTATTCCTACAATACCCGTTTTTATTAATCTTCATTAGAATTAATTCACGACCTCTAAGTTGGTACGAGGTATTTAAGAGAAAAAGTAATATCATTATTATTTCCCAATACGCATTACCTATACATTAAAATTTACATATTGATGGAAGAATGGAAATTTCTATCAAATAAATACGCCATTATATCTCGACATTTATAAATAATAAGATTATATTTGCTCAGACTATCGTCTTACCGTATATCAAACGAAAATTGGATTTTTTTCTTACAATTTATATCTGAAGACGACTTTGCGATATCCTTTGACAGTTTTGAATTTGATCTTCTTACATTAAACTAATTGAGGATGCTGGGTAATTTAATGAAATTTATCATCTCTAAAATTGTGTAAGGCAATATAAAAAGGTACCTACGCTTTACTAGATATAAGTTACAATAAACCTTTGTAATGGTAAAATAATTCGCATATTAAGAACGTTCGCAGAGTGCTTTTACGTTTATCAATAAATAAATATATCAGGACAATTTTCACACACGGCACGATCTGATCCCATACTAAGCTTTCGCTTGTGTTATGGAAACCAGATGGCTGATAAACATACATATATATAATTTTAAATAAATACTTATATAGATAATTAACACCCAGACAGAGCGAACATCTATGTTCATCACACAAATATTTGCCCCGGGTGGGAATCGAACCCACGACCAGTGGCTTGGAAGACAGGGCCACTACCAACCAAGCCAACCGGCCAGTCTAACAATATAAAGACTTACAAAAATGATAAGTAGGTATGTTTTTTGGTTATTCTATCTAAGAGATTTACATAATATCATCAATATCAAGGTTATTTGATATTGCCGTGAATAAAATATACATAATCTTTGGTTGAAGGGACGATTTAATTAATGAACATTTTTTATCAAATGCGTACATATTATACGAGTATAACAACATTACTGAAATTCCACTTATTTGCGTATCTTATTTGTTATTAAAAAGCTATAACGCACAAAAAACAAAATCTTCATAACACAAAGTACTTACAAAAACTTCTATCTGTAATTACCTGAAAATACCGCTATAAGGCCAATCTATATTTGTTTACTTCACTTTAATGCCTAATGAACTTTTAATATCCCATTCACGGAGATATCTAAGAACGGAACAAGCGGGAAAAATGATTGATTGTCGCAAAAAGATTTTCACGAAAAGCGACGCATTTACGACGGTCACCTGATCTCCTGCGAAATGCTGATAAAAGTATTGAGCTTTATCGACATATTATAATACTGTATCTATACTATATCCATACTAATATTATAAAGCTGAAGAGTTTGTTTTTTTGTTTGTTTGAACGTGCTAATCTCAGGAACTGCTGGTCCGATTTGAAAAATTCTTTCGGTGTAAGATAGCCCATTTATCGAGGAAGGCTATAGGCTATAGTGGTGATGTTACAACATTCGCAGATAAATTGAAAAATCAATAGAGTCACCCTTAATATTTTTACATAATCCACTTATTACATAATCCGTCCATTTATGATTAAACCTACCTCTTAATATCAGATATTTACCAACATGATTAAAGTTAAAATTACAATTTCGCGAACACCTCGTTGATTGGACGTTCCGCCCGTTACCGATTTAACAGATGAATTTTATGAGTAAATACGTCAATTATTTAAAAAGTATATGCAAATTGGATAATGTATTCGTGATCCGTAATTTTGTTAGTATAATGAGAATGAGCTGTTATATAAAACGAATGGTAATTGGATGTTGTATGTAGATTACATGTATGTTTGGATGGAAGGTAATGACTGATTTGCCTACAATTCATTCTTTTGCCATCAACTAACTTTGGTATGGTGGGATTGGATTGGTACCTATTCGAAATTTTAGCTACGAACAAATTCAAAACACAGCAGGTATAAAGTCTACTGAATTTAATACACACACAGAATATGAAGAAAACACATGATTAGATGTTTTAACATTTTAATGATATTTTAACGAACAGTTAGACATGAAAACAATCTTACTAAACGTTTCTATACTTTCATAAAATCAACACCCACATACCTACAATATCTTCTCTTATATATAAAAATGAATCGCAAAATGTGTTGGTAAGCGCATAACTCGAGAACGGCTGAACCGATTTCGATAATTCTTTTTTTATTATATTCCTTGAAGTACGAGGATGGTTCTTATGTAGAGAAAACGTAAACATGTACCACGGGCGAAGCCGGGGCGGACCGCTAGTAAGTATATAAACCCTTTTA
>CAJQZN010039572.1:0-11712 GCA_907164685.1 Colias eurytheme | reverse complement strand
AATGACAAAAAGAAAAATGATGGTCAGAACGCTGATACCGGATACCTTAAGATACTGTAATATTTTATATTAGAGAATCTTAACATAAAATATTATAGTATCTTCACCGTGTGTGACGCGCTTAAGCGTTGTTATTGACTACGCTTTTAAAAGAGCAACTATGGAGATTCTTGCCGGTTCCTCTCCATAGATACTGCTTTGAGCTTTCCGAATCGGTGGTAAATGTTAAAAATGTTATGACGATTCAATAGTGATTTTATAAGAAGTCTAATTGAATAAATAAATGTTTGAATTTGAGTTTTCGGAGTTACTTGTCGGTTCTTTTCGGTGGTAAATGGTAAAACTATGTTATGACGATTCAAAAGTGCTTCTAGAAGAAGTCTAATTGAATAAATAATTTGAGTTAGATGTTATTTGGAAATTCTGATAATATTGATCAAAATAGGTGTTAAAACTAAGGATTACCTATGGTTTATAAAATTGATTTGGTAAATAAAATTCTTAGTTGTTTTTATACTTACACAAATTCTAACATAACAAGTTACTTAATTAATAAGTTTTTTTTTAATAGTATTGGGAATGGATTAGGAAATAGTCTGTCGGAAAATTTGGGAAACTGTTAAAACATCAATTACGTGTTACCAATCAAAGATATTATATTTTACAAGGGAAGGCTTCAGAAAAATACGTATTTGGATACTTACACAAATTTTAACAAAAATATAGGTAATCCTTCTCAGAAAACAGCTGCTTTATAAGCAATAATAATATTTTTTAAGCTTCCCAAAAAACTTACGCATTTATAATCTAAAAAATACCAATACAATATTCTGAGAAATTTTTAAAGAAATCGGGTCATTTTTTAAATGTTTGAGTTTGAGTTTGAAACTATAATACTACTCTCGAAAATGGCTGCACAGATTTTAATAATTTTATGGTATGTTTAATTTTGTCTCCACTTGAATTAAGAACGTATTTTTTTAAATACTTACAATATGGTACATACAGTAAGTACCATAAATAATAACTTGAATAAATAAAATAAATATTATAAGAATGCTGCTAAAAGCCTACTTCCTAATAACCTTTATTCGCGAAAAAATCATTAAAATCGGTCCAGTGCTTTTTGATCCTATTCAATACATACAACCTTTCATCTTTTATTAGCGCAGACTAAACTATTCTAATAAAAACAATGAAAGTTTATAAGCATACTGCGGTCTGGGACCATTCTAAAACCACCTAAAACTAAGCATATGCATCGAAATGTTATGGAAGCTATTCATGCATTATGTAACTGCATATTTACATTAACTTAACTGTGCTTTTGTTATACTATAGTCAGCAAGTTGTTCAACTAATTAGACCTTCAAAATTAGATGTAGGTAGTATAAGATTGCGCTCAAATTATTATTATAATTAATGTATCTAATGATTTTTTAAGTTCCACTTTACACAGATATGCTAACCTTATATTTTAGTTCATTAAAAATAATAGAAAAAATGTGTATTATAAATTAAATTAAATTTAACAATATTAAAATCATGATACGTTAAAATATAATTCAATAAATCAATTGTCTTTCGACTTACATGAATTTTCATTAACACACACACGAATACGCAAACACACATAGCTACGTTTACAGTTTACTTACATATACGCACTCATGCATGCAGGCACACTCACACACGCACATACATACTCACGTACGCACTACACATGCACACACACATACGTAATCATATACGCGCACACAAGCTCGTCCCTTTTCACTTCTATGGGCAACTACCGCCCCAGCAAATACAAAATGGCGCATTTTTCTATAATTCACTCAGCAACGCCCGGAGAAATTGCAATTTTGCTTTCAATTTGAGCCGCTCTTCGTTTGTTTAGGATGTTTAGAATATCTGCTGTTATTTCTTTCACTCTTATTGCTTTGGTGTGAAGCTCAGAGAAAATAAAATTACGAAGTTACCTACGTAATTGGTCATAGTCAAAAAGTAGGTACTTATTAATGTACCTATAAACCTACATTATGAAATAAACAAGGCTGCATTCTTTTAGTTATCATCCTGTTTTAACCTCGGAGAGAGAGCTACTACAACGTCTACTAAATGTAAAAATAACATATAAAACAAGAGATTTAGTTTAAAATTTTCTGAGATTTTTCGCTCGATTAAAATATATAAGATTAACTGTAATTTCTCTATAGATGATGAAATGATTGAAAGATTAAAAGTGACTTACAGTTCCTACCTATAGTTATACCGTAAATCTATTTAGTTCTAACGGCGAACACCTGTGCCCTACGACATGTCCTTGCGATCTGGTTATAGCAGGTGACCTAGATTTCTTTTAAACTATAAGAAGTCTGCTATCAGGAAGTTTTAGACTTGTTCTTTTTATGTTCTAGGGTTTAGATGCAATAAAATATTGTTATTTATTTAGATTGTTTATTGTTGTTTTCCATAACATGCAAATTTAACATAATTGGTATGTATGTAGATATGTATGTAGATATGAACAATATATTATGCTCTCAGTTTTTAGATTTCTGAAATATAAATTTAGGAGTGTTCAAATAATAAATTTTAAACCAGTGTGGAGAATAATACTCTTGCCTGTTGTAAAATCTACATATTATGCAATATAGTTAACTGTATGCAAGAAATTTAAGGAAGCAAAGAATTTAATTTTTTATTCATAAAAAAGCATTTTAAATAAATTGATTTAAATATTGCTTTTTAGGCACAGCTGGTAAGTATAGAATAATTTAAAAACTTGCAGCTTTTAAATTGCTTTTAAACTTCTTTATTGAAGGGATACGACTCAATATGCGTGTTATGAATATTAATATAAAAACGTTTACATATAAATGTTAATTTAAACATCGTATAAAACATAAAACATGTTTGCTTTTGTAATTACAATGTGTTCGTTCTGTTTATTACTTCATTGTTAATCACACTTGAAGCCTAGAATTAATGTGGGAATATTCTATAGATACTTCTAATAATTATATTAAGGAAAATGTTTTAAGTATCTGTGTATGTTTGTTAATTTTGAGAAATTGTATGCATATAGCGTAAATTAGAATAATTAAAGAGTAGAGTAAGACAAGGAAGGAAGAAAGAGTAAACACAGAAAAATATAATTTTGTAATTTGACCAAGTAACACTAACAGCGTTAAAACTATGGAACACAAAAATACTCACAAAAAAACACATTGTCTTATTAATATAAGCGTAGAAAATTAATCAAGAGCCTTTGTCGATACAAGCCGGTCCATTATCCGACTTATGGTAAAGAGCCGTCAACTTAATTAATTATAATTAATTGATATTCACTAGTAACACTGTAATATTTTAATTAATCTCTGCCTCATTTTCGAGGATATTAAGATTTTGGAGATCTTTTTGTTAATGAACTGTATTTGATAATAATGTTATTGGGATAGTATTTATCTTTATATTATTTTATCTTTTGAGATTTAAAGATGAAGTATTTTAGAGGATTTTTTTAAATATATAGATGTAAACTTTGAGAAGGAATGTATTAATTTTTCGTTGATAAAATTGGGGGTGAAATGGATATTATTAATATTATGTTTTGCTTTGTGTTGTCATTTTACTACTTTTATTTTAAAAAACGCTTATTTTTTAAATACATAACTTCCACGATCACGCCTGCACTGCAATCTAAAAATAAAGTACTCAATGTTATAATCTATATAATATATAAAACTCAAAGGTGACTGATATAGTGATCTATCAACGCACAGCCCAAACCACTGGACGTATCCGGCTGAAATTTGGCATGCAGGTAGTTGTCATAACGTAGGCGTCCCCTAAGAAAGGATTCTAGAAAATTCATCCCCTAAAGGAGTAAAATAGGGGATGAAAATTTATCTTTTCCACGCAGGCGAAGCTGCGGGCAACAGCTAGTTAGGTATAAAAATGTAAAAATAACTGAAAAGAGTCATCTAGAAGCGAGCTTCAACTTCAAGATACTTTGCTTTGCGTAGCCAACACCTTGTCTAATATGACCACTCACATATTTTTTATTAAGTCGAAATATATTTCTAAAATTGTATTTTTGTCGCAAACAAATTGTGATCTTTTCCGAATCGTCCGTTAGTAGTAGCACAGACTAATAATAATATACTACGTAGTAGTAGGTTGCGAATTGACGGCGGCCCGGTAAGGATCGACTTATTTTTACGTAATTTCGGGAATAAAGCAAACTATAGCGACCATAATATCCTTTTCGATATAAATGAAACCATTAAGTGACGATCAGTTTATATTGAAACAAAATACCAACTGAATACAGACAATATAAATTTCTAAGGCTACATGATAAAATATTTTTCGAATTAAAAATAATGTAACACGATGATTTAAACATTTCGATTGATCATATAAATAAAATTTATTTAAGTGCTTTTAAGTCTACATTATTTTTACCACAAGCCCAATCCAAAAAGTATTTTATGCAACATCAAGTGTGTAAAAATCTTCTTAAAAACACAATGTAATCCACACACTAACACGAACACAAGTTATCGGTACCAACCAATAACATCACAAATCATCGGAGTGAAATTGCTTCGAGCATTATAATAAAAACATACCTCTTGCTGATGGTTCAGCTTTGTTTTTTGTCAAAACATTATTTCTTATTTTTATGTGATTTTTGTGCCAAGGAAAATACATTAGATTGGATGTTTAGGATTCCAGCAGTATCTCGAAGATAGATTGGCGGCTGTCGGGAGAAAATGTTAGGTCAGGTTGGCTCGTCCTTGAATAATTTATTAGGCTGAGTGCTGATAGAAATAGACGGGGTATTTTAAAGTATTGTATAGTTGAGCTTTTTTCTGTAAGTGTATTATTTCTTCAATTCCTTATAAGTTACGTAGTCTAATGTAATTAGTTTTAAGATTTTAACTGAGAAGAAATAATTCTTAAATCCCAACAGTCAGGTCAGTCTTTTGATGAAAATTTTTTCAAAGAAAAATTCGATTACGAGACGGGATTCGAACGTAAGTTCTATTCTTTAATTTCTCATTAATAAAGCAATTTCATGCTATAAAAATCTAGTATTTTGTTTGTTTTCATTGAAGGTAACGTCTTATTTCATATTAAAGAAAGCTACAAATAATATCTTATGAATGCAAAATCCGCGTAATTGAAAAAGAAACCTATTATGTATCGCATGTAGGATATTAAAAAATAAAGGCTGAACTTGATGAAGCTTAGGTACATTGTTTCAGAATAATATTTAAAATAGTATACAGTAAATCCAATACAATATTATTCGAATTATAACATGACAAAAAAAATCGCCGCAATACAAAAAGACTAGCCTAAACACCTTATACAGGGTGTCCCACCATTGGTATACTAAGCGCGAAGGGACGTGTAGTTTTGCATACACTGATCACGTAAAAAATACATAAACAACAAAATTACATCAAAAATTTTTTGATAAATTTTTCCTGAAAATCCATGTTTTCTTCTCTAGCTTCGCGTAGCCGTCATATACCGCTTCTCTAATGTGAGCTTTTTGTCTATGAAAACATAATCTTAAACGATAGCTCACGTGCTAGTGGCAAAAATGGGCGGGCTGCTTCTTAGGGGTGTACACATAGAGTTTTAAGAATTCATCTATTGGGAAAAAAAAATGCGTCTGGAATTTTTTAAGTAATTTTTACGTACTCAGCGTAGGCAAAACTATAACCTCCTTTGAGCTTAGTATACCAACAGTGGGACACCCTGTATAGAAAAAAATAAAGTTTATTCCAACATACAGTACACATAATTTAAAACTACAGACTTATAAGCAAAAAAAATAATGATTCCCTTACAAACGTAGAAGATTCGAAACGATACAACCCCAAGGTTGGCAAACAAAGCCACACAGAATGAAATGGGTCAGGCAATTCGATAAATAATGCATCACATACATTATGCCATGGGCAAGCAGGTTTTTGTATCTTCAAATATCAGATATCCTGGGAATTTATCGTAGATAGGGATCCGGGTTGATTTTTGGGAATTCATTTGAGAGGTATTGCTGGTATATATTATTGGTAAAATCCTTGATAATTGGCCCTTTCTCAGAATAAAAAGTAAAAGCTTGTGTTTGTTACTCTATCATGTTGAAATAGCTGTTTCGATGTATATAGAATTTGGCACAGAGATAGTCTGTATAGACAAGTTTACGTTTCTATAGTGAGAAGATATATACAGTTTTTTCATATCACAATTCGGTTTTTTTAGAAGCATGGCTCTCCAAATGCCACAGGGGAGTCACTGACATCCTCTCAAGTGTAGAAGTGGCGTGTCCAGAATGGCGTACTCCTTCCATACTTACACAATACACATATATGCGCATATTTTTTTTATTTTTTGCTGAAAAACAAACTTGGAAATTTAATGTGAGGTGAATTGTATCTGAAGAGGTCATGAATCTAATGTGTCGTCACGGTAAGGAGAAAGACGTAAGTTCGAATCGCGTCTCCTGGTTTTATTCTTTCATAATATTAATCAAATGTTTATAAATAGCTATAAACCAAATTAATCATATTTATTTAAAGGTTAATCCATTGAAATTCTACGAATTAAATCAAACACGGATTGCATATGATGTAATAAATTATCAATTATGTTTAAATAACTTTAAAACTAAATTCGGTTTTATTTACTTCGTTAGGTGATTCAATTCTAGTAATTGCTAATTTCAT
This sequence comes from Colias eurytheme, assembly GCA_907164685.1. NCBI lineage: Eukaryota > Metazoa > Arthropoda > Insecta > Lepidoptera > Pieridae > Colias > Colias eurytheme. The sequence continues at coordinate 4,963 of CAJQZN010039572.1, read as the reverse complement.
TGGAAATGGACTAAATGATAATTTCGATATCCGTTAATATATTAAATTAATTAATCGTATTCATTTTATAATGAAATCGAACAAATTCTGTTATGTATTTAAACAGTAAAATCAATGGAGCTAAATACACTTTTCATTAAATTATTGGATGAATTTAAATAGTTTAACACCATTTCGATCCTAATTTTGATGAATCTAAATGAAGATTCATAATTTCATTATATTATAATGAACGATAGTCTCTCTATAACCACTGTGGCGAGCTTTATTTTGCCACATTATAGAAAAAATCGTTTATTTGAATAAAAACGTATGAATAAACCTTTTTGTCTTTTATTTTTTTCTTTTTAAAAATACCACAGATATCTTAAAAAAAATTGCAACAAATTTAACAACAATTATTACAACGTAAACACAAAAACGAAAGAACATCCAACGCTTTATCTGTAATATTTCCTATAAGCAAAAAATAATATTAATAGTCACTCCCTTATTAAGAATTTGTTACCATGTTCTTGTCTCGTGACAGACTGAACTCATGAAGTTAATGAATACCGACCTACTTTCTGAGGCAGTATGGGTTCTGACACAAATCAAACGCACTCGCGGTATAGCGCATGTCTTTATCTATGACCGAGTTGTGTGTCTCACAATTTTCAAAAGAAACGAAAGAGACAGAATGTTTCTTGTCGAGCGTTACGTCATAGATTATGTATTATAACTACATGCATACGTTACATGTGTTTGAAATAATGGTTAGAAGTAGGGATGTAACGATACCGATACTGATACCGATATATCGGCCGATATATCGGCAAGCCGATATATCGGTATCGCCGATAATAAATCAACCGATACCGATATTTTTTTATTAAATTCTTTCTTTTCTTTTATGTTTTTGCATTGTATTCATTCATATTGTTTTATTTCTGTTTCTGTAATAGTGTTAAGGAAGAGCGGAACCTCCTGACACAAGCATTTTATTTGCTTACTAGGAGTGTTCCAATCACTTTGTTTATGTAAAGGAAAGAAATAAATAATTTTGAATTTTTTTAATTTTTAACGTGATAACGTTTTTAAAATCGTTTTAGTCGGGTGACATGTTCATAAACTTGTGTCAAACCAAAACCTCACGAGCGCGAACGCAGGTATAACGAGAGAGAGACGGACCGATCTCCCGTTTCATCTCGAGCGCTGCCACTGCATTATGTTATCACGTACGTAAACATCTTTATTGTAAACCTACTTTACAAACAACCAATTTTTTTGATATCAAAAAATTCAAAAACCCGCGCCCAATGAACGATGCGGGAGGCCGCCCGCGCGTGCGCACTTTGTTTTCTGAAAAAACTCTACCAATAGTAAGCTTTTATTAGGTACTGATTGTATGTGTATTACTTAAAGTTTAACTGACTTTGTAAAATAATAATACTAAAATAAATGGTTTTGTTGTTTTTTGATTTGGCATTTTTATTTAAAAGAATACGATTAACAGTTGTCTCTGTTAAATGTTGGTAACTTTTTATGCATAATTCACTATTTATTTTTCTACCAAGCCAGCGATATCGGTATCGGTATCGGTATCGCCGATACATTACCACAAATATCGGTATCGGTATCGTATCGGCAAAATCATGTATCGTTACATCCCTAGTTAGAAGAAATGGTATGAAATAAAGGTTTTTTTTTATATAAAACTTTATTAAAATATAATGTGAGTGAGACTGTGGCCTGAACTATAAGGTAATTGAGTAACTACTGGATGAAACTAATTTTAATCATGCTCTACATTATATACAGTTAGTATAGGTTACTAATTTTGACATAACCCTGTATACGCCAAGACATCCTTATCCTACTACTATTATAAAGGCGAAAGTTTGTAAGTATGGATGTATTTATGTTTGTTACTCTTTCACGTAAATACTACTGAACCGATTACAATAAAATTTAGCACACATATAGAGGGTAACTTGGGTTAACACATAGGATAGGTTTTATCCCGGAAATGCCACGGGAACGGGAACTATGTGGGTTTTCCTTTGAAAACGCGGGCGAAGCCGCGGGCGGAAAGCTAGTATCTTATAATGGATACAAAAATAGATTGTAACCTCTGAATCGTTCTTAATTCAAAAATTTTCATAAACATCGGTTATGCCGTTTCCGTGGAGTTCGCCAAATGATACTGTGGCATTGGATTTATTATATTTATAGGGATTACTAGCGGTTAGCCCCGGCTTCGCCCCTGGTACATATGAAAAAAAGATGTTGACCGATTCTCAGACTTACCCGATATGCACAGAAAATTTCATGAGAATCGGTCCACCCGTTTCGGAGGAGTATGCAGACTAACATTGTGACACGAGAATTTTATATATAAGATATTTATGTAACATAGATTAAACATAAAAAAAATACTGAAACACTAAAATATACCAAACAAAAACTTTAAGGCCGGCGATAGGAACACAATTCATAACTGTATAAAACAACAAAGACCGGCTGTACCCTTGTCAATGTCGCCGGCAATTTGACTTTTAATATATCATTTAAAACGAGAAAAGTTAATTCTCTCTTCATTTTCAGATATTTACATACTTCCCGGCGATTATTATTGGTTTTTTAATGCAACATGTCGCTAAATAGATGTAGCTAGTCATTTGTTAAAGTTGAAATACTGTTCATTAAACTGAAACATATACAGCCGTACAAATAAACGAGTCATAACATTTTATGATAAGAATAAACTAAGAATAAGGAAAAATCATACAAATAAACACGTAATAAGTTAAACCTACCATAACGTCGTAATAAGTATTCATACTAATGCTATTTCATAGTTATTCCGGCTGTCACCCTAGTATAAGTCTGACATAAACGAATAAAAACACATCTTTTCGTACTTTCTGTAGTAAAGGTTGTAATTTAGAAGCAATTTTTAATCTTAATTCGAGATAATGGCAATGAGAGCAATAAGAGAAGTAGAAGAAGTTGAGCAAATTAATAATTTCATTATTGAAATGGAAAATCCTGTAAGAAGTATCAAAACATACGAAATTAGGAAAAACCCCTTTGATATTTATAATGATAATAAGTTTCGTAGAAAATATAGATTTTCTAAACCTGGAGTTATGTTTTTGGACCAGTTATTTGGCAACTCTCTATATAAAGACAGACGTGGTGGTGGTTTATCTTCTGTTCTCCAGATATTGATAGCTTTGAGATGTTGGGGTCGCAATCAAGTAAGTGTGTACCTTACTATATAATTTTAATTATTTCATTAATAAACATCATTTTTAGAGTAACCCACACAATATTTTTGTATTTGTAGTTTGCTGTGCAAGCAATTATGTAGGTACTAGGTAACTAACCTAACTAAAATATTTTGATTAACTTTCAGATGCAAGATGATTCTGGTGATATTCACGGTTTGACTCAGCAGTCTGTCTCTACTGTATGTCATCGGGTAGCAAGGGCAATATTAGTGAAAAGGTTTGATTACATTAAAATGCCGCTATCTTTAAATGAACAGTTGAAAGTTATGCAGCAGTTTGAACTGATTGCTGGGTTTAAAAATGTGGTTGGTGCCATTGACTGCACTCACATTAAAATACCAAAAGTCCAAGGACTTAGTGGTCAATATTATATAAATCGGAAAGGATACAGTTCCTTAAATGTACAGGTGTGTGTTATTTTATTTTTTCTCAAACTGCATAAAATCTATCTATATGTAAACTATCAGTTATATATATCCACCATATTAAATTGTGTGTTGACTCACCAATTATTTAATTTCAGGTAGTGTGTGATGCAACATTAAAAATAACGAATATTGTTGCTCGTTGGCGTGGCAGCACTCACGATTCACGCATATTCAGTGAAAGCCGAATAAAACAAATTTTTGAGAGTGGGCAAATACATGGTAGATTACTAGGAGACTCTGGATATGCTTGCACTCCGTACTTGTTTACACCCCTGCTAAATCCTTCTACTCGGAAAGAAGAAGCATACAATTATGCCCATATTAGAACACGCACAAGTGTTGAAAGATGTTTTGGTGTGTGGAAGAGTCGATTTAGATGTTTATTATCAGGTTTTCGAACAGCTCTGGACAACACCAAAGCATATATAGTTGCTTTGGCTATATTGCACAATATAGCCATCGAATTAAATGAGGAATCTTTCTTTGGTGATGATGATGATGACGACGATGAAGAAATACCTGCTCAACCACCAACAGTACCCGCTGGTATCAACACATTGCGTGGACCTGCAGTACGGGCCACATTTATTGAAGATAATTTTTAATTATGTATATAATATGTATATTATAGTATATTTTTATTATGTAATTTTATTTAGTTAGTAATTATGTACATAAGTTTATAAATAAAACGATAAATATTATATTATGCATTTTTATTAGTATCCAAGCATTTTTGTAAAATTTCATGTTGCAATTTTAAATTTTTCATAACTTGCACATGCATTTCAGCCATTTGAGTAATTCTTAATTCATGTTCCTTTTGTAGGCGCTCATTTTCTTGCATTCTAAAGCTATGCATGTCTTTATAAGAGGCTTCAGCAAAATCAAACCTATTTTGTCTTGCTATCTATAACAAACAAGAAAAATTTAATTATCTTTTGATACCCTAGATTTACTAAAATTCTAAGTTCTGCCCATGAACAGCTACCAACATTATATCTATCACACATTTAATATAATTATATATCTCAATAACAAACATTTGAATAAAAAAATATTTTGGAAATAAGTAGAAATTGAACAAAAACAAATATAAACTAAATCAAAAGTTAAGATGTATATAATTACTGGTGTTTTTTGTTTTTGAGGTTTTTTTTTTGTTGGTTTTGGTGGTGTTGTTTCTTCTACTGCCTTGCCAATCTTGTTATTTATAATTTCCTGGAATTAACAAGAGCAGTTCATACAAGTATCTACCTG
>CAJQZN010039571.1:0-11744 GCA_907164685.1 Colias eurytheme | reverse complement strand
GACTCGCTAAACACAAACCGCACAGGGCCCTGCCGCCGCTGGGTGAGCATAGTATAAAGAGAAAAGTAGTATACTCCCGGCGTTATTCCCGGGTCGCGCTGTCCAAATCCGCGCGACTTGTTACCACCCCCCTCTCCCAACACCAACCGACGCTGGAAACAGCGTCGATATCCAATCAAGCGCTTCCAGCGCCACCTACCGCCTACGCACTCTGCGCGCCTCTCCCACTACCGGCGCACGACGCGCCCTCCTACCTTAACCACTCCCACGCGCATACAGCGCATACCGAAACGCCCCCACCCCCGCAAGCCCCGCCTACGACCTACTTACGTCAAAAAATAAACCGTCTACGCCCGCCGCGTCCGCCTACGTCAAAAAATAAATTAAGCAAAAAAAAATCACTGGATAAGTAATATTTCAGACGTAAATCCGTATATTTACATACTTTGTACAATAAAATCTAAAAATAATGCGGATTCGCTTTTGTAGTATCCTCCTACTCGTCAATTTTAACAAACTAGCCTTGTTAAAATTTTCAGGGAAAAGTGTGATTCACGTTTTACGAGATTCTTTTTCATGATACTTACTGTGAAAATGTTATGGTTATTTTGCATTTAGTTTCGCGAGTCCGACTCGTACTTGACCATTTTTTTATGTATTTTATATTGTTCCCATATACAACATGAGGGAACTATTTTGGTATCTTTGAATCTTGCAAAAGAAGTTTCACTTCTGACACGTGTGCTCGGCACACACGCTCTTTTTTTGGGATTCCGTACCGAAACGGTAAAACGATTCGAAACGATGTCTCGATTTTATGTATATTTTTATATCATCCCCCCTTAATAATAATATCTTCTTAATTTTAGCACTACCGTCACCTGCGCATAAGATGACGCTGTCACGTGACACGTTAACCGTGGTGACGTCATCAGCGGATCTCGCTATATGGGATCTGCCCACAGCCACGTGTACTATACAACCGCTGTCGTTTAGGAATCTTTTGGGGAATAATAGTGAGTGCTTTTTTTATTGGTATGGGTTATGGTTTTAGGTTAAGGTTCTGTTTGACGGACTTAAAGTAAGGAAATGTCATTTATAGTAACTTTTCTTGATCATATTTAGTTCAAACTCAAGTTCAAACTCAAACTTATTGAATTCAATCTCCAAACCTTTTTTTTTTGTATTTAAAGTTTTAAAAATATTAATTCAATAGTATTTTTTTAACTTGCAAGCAATGATATTATATATAGAAACAAGAGGTAGATACGTCATCAACGCACCAAAACTGATTCCGTGAATTGGTCCTATTTGGGACCAATGCAATCAGTCAGATTGTCACCGGTCCCAGTGAGCGTATATGCCGATAGGTACATTAAAGTTGTCGAAAATGCCTTCCTGTGTGTTCAGAAAGTGCACGTATTCGTGCAAAAAAATAAAAAAAGATAAAGGAATATCATATCACAGCAAAATATATTAAATTATTACAGTTTAAGAGTAAAAATAACAATTTACAAATTCTTTGTGAATGACACTTGCTTGACACGTGTATTGAAATAATGAAAGGGATAAAACATTGCTTCAATCACTAGTGTGACAAAGCTAGCGTACACTGTGTTCAAAGATTATCATGTAGATACGATTATTGAAAATAGAACGGTTATTTTATTAATTTCGATTTGGGTAAATACTTGATTATTTTTATATTTAAATCCACAGTTTACATCCAGTGCATATAATTAACAAATATAGCTATTTATTATATACAATGAAATCGTGATGCCAAAAATGTTTGTTTGCAATAATAAAATGATAAATAAAAATAAAATGATGTTGAATATACGTAAACATTAAAGAAAAGATTATCGCTACTGACGAAAAATGCTATTTTCTTTTCTGTAAATAGCTATTGAACATAAATTTTATTTGTGTTTTAGATAAAAAAGGCTTATACTTCATCCTTTCTTTTATTTCATCCTTTTTTTCATCTAGGCACCACTATTATTATAATTATCCTACAAGTTGGAGTGATGACCTTGTACGGGTTTCGGGAACTGCCTTGAAACGAATAGCGTAAGAAAGGTCCTTATGGAGTTCTATAAGGAGGATTATGCAGTATGCTCACTGCTCAGCAGTGGGTGTTTATCGGGTGAAATAATGATGACCGAAAACGAACACCACAGCTAGTAATAAATCTATACTTATAATAAATCTGTAGAGAGGCCAATTCTGTACATGAAATATATTAAAAAAAAAAACTATGAAGGGGTGATAAGGGATCGCTACTGATGCCAAAAATGCAATCAGTAAAATTTTTGTCTGTCTGTCTGTCTGTCTGTCTGTCTGTATATTCGTTATAGAAACAAAAACTACACGACGGATTTTAACCAAATTTGGCACAATTATTCTTCATACTCCTGGGCAGGTTATAGTAAAAGAATCATGTAAATCGGTGTAGAAACACCAAAGTTATACATGAAATACGCTATAAGTCATCGCGCGTGAATACAGAATCATGCAGCCATAAGGATTATTTTTGTGTATCAGTTGCCGCGTTCGACGCGCTTCACGGCGGGAGCTATAAAAAGGCGGCGGGTCTGCACCCGTTTCGCGTTGTCATGGCATCACGTGTGAACGGCTGAACCGATTTCGATAATTCTTTTCTATTATATTCCTTGAAGTACGAGGATGGTTTTTATGTAGAGAAAACGTAAATATGTACCACGGGCGAAGCCGGGGCGGACCGCTAGTACTTAATAATACAGTTATATCTCCAAAAAAAATTTTTTTTTTCATTGTAATACGACATCATAATAATCATAAAATAGTAAATGAAATTGTCACATTTATTTACTTGTGCAGGAAACCTAACATCTATAGTTATATTCTATAACATTGAACCTTCTGTGTCGTTAGTCTATGCCAATTACCATGGCAACTATTTGTTTATTTATATTTAATTGGCGAATTCTTATGACTTTTGCTTACACCTGCGCGGAAGTGACAAACTATCTTTGTCTTTTTTGTTTATATCATTTTATTAGAGCCATCTCTCTTATACAGTCTGTCAATGTAATAAATTAAGTAAAATGAAAATTGTATTTGTGTGTGCCTGACACTGCATATGAAGCATTTTTTTTGGATATATTGTGAGTATATAACGTATCTATACATAAAATATCATTGCTTGCAAGTGTATTCGACTTTAGTCGAAGTCAAGCATACAAATAAACAGCCAGTCTGTTTCTTAGCATATAACTTAATTCTATTATATTTTTTTATATAAATGAGAAGACCTGAGAGTACACCTTTAATAACAAACAGAACAAAAGATTAGCACTTTAACACTAGTATTTTTTTTTATTTCAGCAACTGTAACACACTGTTCTCTCTTGGAGGATGGCAACCCAATGATCTCATTTAACACAGGCAAAAGTTACATATATTGTAAGAAGTTATGCGCTTGGTGAGTTTTTTTAGAGATTATTTAAATTAAATAATGGAGTTACTTTTATAAGACTTACTACATATCATTCGGTCATGTTATGATTCGAATAATATTGTATCATGTAGCATAAGAAATTAATTGAATTTTTATATATATTGTAGTCAGTTGGCTTCAATTTCAATTTCACTTCAATTATCTGGGGAAATATACAAAGTATTTTGAAACATGTAAGGCGGTACCAAATGAATCGAGTGATCAATCCAAAACGATGATTTAGTGTGTTATATTTTAAATTAATACAATGATGTATTAAGATGTGGAGTGGGGGGTGTTAGGTTTTTTTGTTACGGAATTTTTACATTCGGTCGCCGCGCTCAAAGTCTGAGATAAAAGCTATGCAATAGCTTAAAGTTGAGCAGTGGTGGCTCAGTGGTGAGACTTCGGACTTCGAATCGATAATTTCGGGGTTCGAGACCGAGCGAGCGAGCGCGCAGGAAATAAATTGATTTTTCAATTTATCTTCGCATGTTGTGCATCACCACTGCTCCAACGGTGAAGGAAAACATCGTGAGTAAACCGACATGTCGAAGAATCATAAGTTCGACGACATGTGTCATCCGCCAACCCACACTTATGATTATGGCCTGTACCCTCATAGGAGGCCCGTGTCCGAGCGGTAGGAACGTATATGGGCTGATGATGATGATGATGATGATGAATAGCTTAAAATGTATATTTCCAGGGTAATTTGGCAAGATGGCGGAGACCCAGTACGTCGTGCGGGCGGTGCGGGGGGCTCCGGCCGGGGGCTGCGGGTGACTTCGCCCCTACACGCTAATAGAGCTCCGCATGCTTTGCGTACACATGGGTTTGTGTAATCAATAATAATTATTTATTTATTTATTTATATTTAACCATTTCTACCATTACAATAATTACAATGCGATAGGCGTAAACTTAAACTTAAACTTACTAAAGTCCGGTCGCGGAGCAGAAAGAATTTCGTACAATGACCTCTTTACCTACTGACAGTGGTCACAAACATTTTTGAATGAAGTGCAGTTTACATGAAATATTTGGAGGAGAAAATGTTTTTTACTACTTAATTTATTAAATAAATGTCCTTTATTCATTTACAATACTTATTAGCTAGTTACATTTTAACTTTTTCAATAACAACGATATATTATATAAAAAAAGTGTGCGTGTACACACATAATTCTTTATGACCTTATTTTTCAAAAAATAATTTACTATGTACAATATTACAGAAATACGTTAGTCTAACACGCGATTTCGACTTAGGCGGATTTTGATTGGACATAAAGAGTTTGAGGTTTATTCTTATAAATTTTGAATTCACAAAATCATAATTGAACACCTGACACCAATCAAGCAAACACAATCCCTAAGGACGGCGGTCATTGCACCTGTGCGCCCGTCCGATTAGGGCCCTTCTGGCCTCCTCCACTCAAGCGACAGCTCAAGCCGAGGTTCGTGGTCCCCGTCAAGGGGGGACGCCCTTGTGCATGTCGCTACCAGGGTGAACCTTCAGTTCACCCCCGCGTCCGCGTTAAAATGTAGAAGCCCTTCTGGCTAACATTGAGAGACACCACACAAAAAAAAAAGCACCTGTGCGAGCAAGACACATTATTTTTACAAAGGAGTGACAGTGACAGGTAATAACAGGTTAATGTACGAAATTCTTCCTTCTCCGCGACCGGACTTTATATAACTTACAATCATTTATATGTATATGAATAAAAAAAACGAGTGATCAATCCGAAACGATGATTAAGATTATATATAACTGCTCATAAAACTAAGTAGTAGTATGTATGTAGATTTAGTTCTTGTTATTATTTCTTACTGTTCTACTGTTTGTCATCCCAAATAAAGGAAAATGAAGAACAAAATAAATAAAAATAATTCAGATATGTGCTTAGTAACTAAAGTTACTGATGAATCATTATATTGGGTTTCACTTACAGTAAATACAGCGCCTGTGCAGCCCGCAGTTGGCTAGAAGCGCAAGTGTCGTCGAGTCTGCATCTGCGACTGAGCAAGGACTATAGACACTGGATAGTCGCGCTTTTCTCTCATCTAGTGGCACATGGTATGTTTAACAGTAATAATTGTAAATAAATTAAAAATTCTATGAAATTTCTGTTTTTAGGCGAGATGTAAAGGTTGTTTTTGTAAGTTTTTTGATACAAGATATGTATGGGGTTGTATTGCCCATACAGAGTAAATAAAAGAATTAAGTACAATTATTGCCTTTATTGCCTTAATTCTATAATATGGTTTGGTTAATGAGTTCGCGCGACTTCTATGGTCATCGAACGCGAACTGATGAAATGTATTAAAATGCCGCGTGTCCGCGTAAAATGCTGACAGCGCGCAACGTTATGTACGAAGACCGTACAAGATTTTGTTTTGTTATTTTTAAATTTTTTTGTTTTCGCTTGTTTTTGTACTTATGGTTATGTAAATCTGTAGATCTATCTGTTTACATGTTTTAAATACTAAAAAAAGTTGTACCTAATAGACCGGGAGATACTGACACAAAATTTCGAGTCATTTGTAACAGGATGGCGGTTCTACAGGGTTCTTAGTACGCAATGACAAAAAGAAAAATGATGGTGTGAACGCTGGTACCGGCGGCTTAGTCGCGTGGGCGTTAGTCGAACTCGTCGGAAAATAGCGAAAGTCAAACGATTTGTAACAGTATGGCACTTATTTTTCCTGGAAGTTTGAGGATCAAAGAATATAAATACAAAATTTCAAAGATCTAGGTGTTGGAAATCTTCACTTATATAAATTAATACTAAATTAATTTTTCAAGTATGACAGCACTTTTTCCCCCTACTAGAAGTATGGCAAATATAATAATGGTCACATTTTATCAAATACTCTCCAAAAATCCAAATGCAATACTGGTACAAAAAGTTTGGCGAAATAAATTTTTTTTGCAGATTTTCGGCGGTATGGCGACCATTTGGAATCGTCCGAAAAGTATGGCATGGCGATTTTCGTAAATGGCTGCACGACGATGGTTACCTGTGCAAAAGTTAGCCTGGTACAAATGGTTGAATAATTGTTTTATTTAAATCAACATATTCGCGTCGGTATGGCGGGCTGTAAGTCACACCGGAAAAGTATGGCATGACACTACCGCCTACTTCTTTTTTATGGGCTATCGGTAAATACTAAAATTTTTGTGTTACAAATCGTTTGACTTTCGCTATTTTTCCGACGAGTTCGGCTAACGCCCACGCGACTAAACCACCGATACCAGCGATCACACCATCATTTTTCTTTTTATCATTGCGTACTAAGACCCCTGTAGAACCGCCATCCTGTTACAAATGACTCGAAATTTTGTGTCAGTATCTCCCGGTCTATAAATTTCAATGTGAAAGACGATTATTTTCATCGTTCAAAAAATTTATAAAAAAATGCGTGAGTGCCGAGCACACGTCTCAGAAGTGAAACTTCTTTGATATTCAAAGACAACAAAATCGTCGCCTTACTCCACGACGTGACGGTATGGTCATGACGCGACCTTGAAATTTTACTTTCAACACGCCTAAAGAAGTTTCACTTCAAAAAGTTATCATCTCTGAGGTGAACTTTAAAGGTAATTTGTAAGTAATTGTAAATAATATATATTTATTAGGTACAGAAGATCACCTCCGTTGTATATTAGACGACATGTTGGGACCAAGTCACTGCACATCGTTGCCTAAGAAATGGGAGTCTACTATTTTGGTAAGTTTATAGAATATAGCTCAATTATTGTTTTTTTTTTTCAATTTTTTTAATGAATGTTTCAAAATAAATATTTTATTTTATTCTTTACTTCCTTATACATTGGATAAGTACATTATTATTACTGCTAGACCAATGAATCAATACGAGTGTGGTTTCTTTTTAATATAGTTTAAGATGCTTTTTATTATAATCTTAAATGAACCTAAACCTACCCAATATACTCATAAAAAATACTATAAAATTCATTCTCTATCAAAGTAGTAGTTACAAATATTATCTAATTTTATTTCACACATTAAATACTAACATATTTTTAAGGTAACAAGATACTAACAATTATATGGATATTGCAATTATCTGAAATAAATCAAATAAAATAAATCAAATCAAATAAATCAAATCAAATAAAATAAAAAAAATTATATAAAATTTTCAGGACATCAAAAAGCACGATCTCCTCGAAGAAATGTTAGCATTATTAGTTCGACAGTTGAGATGGCAGCGGCTGTACACGGAATATTCAGACCAATTGAACGAAATTAAACAGACAAACGGATTGCTCAATGGACATTAAACAGCAGTATTATTTAATTATTTTTATACAGAGTGTAATCGTTAAGTGTGCACAGACGATTATTCCATAACTATTGCAGGTATCAAAAAATGAGAGTGTTTAATGTAACATTTTTGGATATTTCTCGTTTTATTGACGTGACAACGTCTTATAATTCGATAGAGCCGGTTGCACGCACGAAAAAACATGACTCATGCGGCGTTACCTCGCTCTGAGGCGTTCCATGTAAGGCTTGGAGTGCAAGCGAGAGCGCGGAACGAGTGACAAAGAAGCAGAAACGGACGTTGTCACGTTCAACTATCGTCAGTAAACCGACTTTACAGACAAGCAATTTTTTTTTTAAAGTTATTATTGCCATTTTATTCATTAGGTAAATAAAACCTAACTAACCTAACGAATTTTTTTTCGATATCAATTTAAAGTTTTTTGATATCTGCAATAGGTTCGGAATAATCGCCTGTGCACACTTAACGATTACACCCTGTATATAAAAAGGGAAAAAGTGTTGTGCTAGTAATTAATTATTAATGGAATGATTGTGATGTTTTTTCTGTAATATGTATGTGTTATGTGAAAACTGGATTGTAATTTGGTATTTTCCTATTAATTCGATTTTAGTTTTATTAAAATTGAAGTATTCTTTGTTAAAAGGATGATATAATATGAATGATATAATATAAAAAGTATTAATTTGTGGTTTTTTTAAGTATGGCAAAATGTTTTGTATATAATATTATATAAACAAATAAATTGCATAAAATGTTTTCTGCTATAGAATACTATGAATTAAAGAAAACAATAAAATGTATTAAAAATTGTAAAATTAAAAAATGCTTTACAAGAACGTAATTTCTTCGGTATTTATAATTTTGGTAAAATAAACTAAGAGCTACATACAGATTTGTATTTAAATAATAATTGGATCTTCAACAATATTATGTATGTTATTCCTGTGTATATGAAACTATACAAAACTAATGCGAAAAAATAAATGAAATGATTTTCTTATTTATCAAGTGCATTTTATTATCTCTGCTTTGAATCGATTTAAAAATAATATTATATTCCTTGTATTTTATCGATAGTTCTAAGGAAAGGAAAGTTCTTAAAGACTGTTAGATTTTATTATGTCAATTGCAAAAATTACGTTTTCTCTCAGTTTATATTCGTTTGGTTGCTATTACTTATATTTTAAGTTTCTTGCAAGTATAATATGATCTTTTTAATTCTAAGAGACTAAAATTAACATTTAACATTTCTATGAAATGAAACGGAATTTATCTTATATCTATTTGTGATGATAATATGATAATGTCATATGTTAGCATATTTTTAATGTTCATTACATCAATAGAAATAAAAAATCAAAACTGTTTACGCTTTAAAATATAAATCATCACCTAACTAGGTAGTATGTATAATAATTGTATGTGAAATATGTAAAAATGTTATCTTCCACTGCCAAGGTTGTTTCAAAGCTGTTGAATATATAAACAGAGTTCTAAGCAATAAAGCGGAGTTTCATATAACATGTGTTTTATTTAATTCAATTAAAATGTTTATGGTAACATCAGACCTCGTTTGTGAAAATGATAGAAACTTTCAAAAATTCTGTAGCTTTATAATTATGAGATGGATAGGATCGACTTTCAGCGGCTACTATATAAAGCTATAAAAAAATCTCATTCCCATGGGAAGATCCTATGTTGAGTATTTGAACCACTCTGATATTTATAAATGCCTATAGATTGCGCTATATCAAAAATATGACAGTGACTGACACGCGGTGTCCGCACGCACAGATTTTATTCCACAATTCTGTAACGGTGCATTTACATGAAACGAGCGAATGCTCATTCTTACCTCAGTATGTCAAATTCTTTTAGTGTAAACAGGTGCAGAGCATCTTGCTCTGCATGCTCTGCACCAATGAGTTTTCGTTTACACTAAAAGATCACGAAGAGCATTCTTCTCCAGCTCTATGTTCGTTTGATGTAAAAGCACCGTAACACATTGAATCTAATGGACAAATCCGCTCTGGTGGTAAAAAAGGCGCGATTAAACCTCACGGTGAAATATCGCTGTGTTGACACAGCCTTAATTTTTTTGACCAGCAAGTATAAAACTTCTAATAAACAGTATGCATCATACGAAGTTTGTAACGTCTACGTTGTCTATCTTTTTAGGACCATATTACTTAGATTCTATGTATGTATATATGTCGCAGGGAAATGTGGATATCGCTATGACAAAATTCTATATACAAATTTTGTGAAATTCGTAGTGAATGAAGGATGTAAATGGTTGATTAGGCTTACTACACAGTTTTTTAAACTCTTACGGTCTTACTAAGAAAATGTTACCTTAGATTAGTTATTGCAATAACCTGTCTTGTTTTTATGATTGACGTTTCATGTGAGCAAGAGCAGGACAAAGCTATGGTAGAAAATGGTAGAAATTTATCCATTGTTTAACTTTTTATTGTAAGGCCGTTAGGTTCATAATAACATTAAATAGAGGGCAGCTTTTAAAAAATAAGACATAAAGGAGATGTACAATTTTAAACATTAATATCATATTGCGATAAAAAGGGTTCATTTGAAGAAAAATTATTACGTCAAACTTAGTGTCGCAAGTTCGACTCGACCTAACCTAACCAACCACCCAAATGATGAGGCGTGACCAATTCATATTTTACTAGATTGAATTTTGTTACAACGACGTATCACCAAACATATTATAAATATGAATAAACAAGTATTTCGTGAAATTTATGCTCATTTTCCTGCGATAGATAAGGTAATTTGAAAATACTGTTCAGAATAGAAATTACTATTATAATTTCTGTTTGCCTTTTTATTGGAGGTTCCTGTATTTGGTCGTAACCTTTTTTTATTTAATACATATAGAAAACAGTCGTGTTGAACAACTAGAGTCTAGACCTATTTTATGTAATTGTGTGTAGGTACCTAACGTGAAAGCGTAAGGGTGTCACTTCCAATTTTATAATTTTACTTGGGATTATTAAGTGTTCATTGTCATGTTTTGTTTTAATTGCTCTTGAATCGGTTCAGTACCGTAGTATATGATGATTATTCTTAAAGAATAAAAATAGGGTTAGTAAGAAGGAATAAAAGAAACGACATTTTGTATCACAATAATTTATTTTTACAAATGAGTTATGGATCACAACAGCTCTGAGGACAATAAAATCTTCGAGTTAAGTTTGAGAAAAATGTAAAAAAAAATCAAATTAGTAATCTCTTGTAAATGAAATAAAACTATACACAGGCAAAAATTAAAAGACAATTAAGAAATAAGGGGAATTAACTAGGCGGCGCGAAGGCACTATCATTCCATTAAGCTAAGATTTACAAGAGTAACTAAATCGTTAAGATTTGAGCTCATCGCAATAATCCATTATTTAACAATTTCCTATCTATTCAACAACCCGAACGCGGTCACTCACAGTGATAAAATTTCTTATTGTACATTAAATACGACAACATTTCCATTGTTATGGAATAATATGCGACTACACAAAATTTTGGTCCCATTTTTGGGTCAACGAACGCGTCACTACATTCCACATACGTAACGTACATTATTCTTTAAAACATATCTAAACACTTAGTGGCTAGAATACAATTCACGAACGTTACCGTTAGAATATAACAAATTTATTAGCTAAGTAAGTATTTAGCGCCGAGAAGCCGCACCACAAATATCAAATAAATTAAGACCGCGGTAAAGTATGGATTATGTACAGCTCGGGCGGTGCGGGCGCATCTCTCGGCCGACTTAAGTAATCTTACGAACACATTTACTTTACAAGCTCCGTACTCTCGTTCGCTGGCGTATAATTATGCATTTTGTACCGTCGATGTAGGAGCGCGATTACTACACGAACTCGAAACCGATAGCCGTGCAAACGCGATTTCGATTTGG